>WHUX01000231.1:0-78082 GCA_015179025.1 Terfezia claveryi | reverse complement strand
GAGAATAGGGGAAATAGGGTAGTGTACAGTATTGATATGCATGGGCTGGTATACCACCTAGCTTGGGTAAATTATCAGGAGTAGTAATGTGCATAGCCCTATGACAGTGACTTTTGAACCTCCACAGTTCTTCCTACAATAATGGCTGTTGAATTATAAGGTATAAGAGCTGAAGCTAACTAACATATCATGCATTTTGGGCTAGGGTATCACAAGGATAATTGAATATTTTAGTTTGGTCATAAATATTAGGAGTTTCTCCAAATAGTCTCCAATGGCACTAGACAGACACACAAGGTGAATAATAGCTCTAGAAGAGATAAGGCGGCTATCAATAATATCAAGAAGATAGAGGGTCTTTAGCTTGGAGGTTGGTATAGAGTTTTTACTAATAAAGGTTTGATCAACAAAGGTTATCCTCGAAGTACTACAATCTATGAAAGCTGATATTACTACTATTTTACCATTGAATTTAACAGTTATTAGTACTACAAAATGCTCACTAAATAAGTGAAATTCATCAACAGACATAGGTGTAGGCAAAGAAGAGGCAGATAAAGATAAATGACTCTAGACAGGTCTCTTGCTAGTATCAATAACTAGGCAAGGGACTCTCCTTTTTTTGACACTTCAACTTCCTCAATCTATAACTTAGGTATGGTATGGCAGCTAGGGAGTGATTCTTGCAGAGGGAATATACTGTAATGAAGTAATCCCGTTTCCCATAAGCAATATATAACCCATTGTTATAGTGACATTCCCTTTCTTCTTGTATCAGGTGAGGCCTTTCTAATAATAAATCTATAGGGGTGGTGCTGCTAGCTACAAGAGATGGGTGAACTAGCTTATTGGCTGTAGCTTAGGTCAGAGGGCTTAGGTTCTAGAGTCATGGTTACTGTATTTGGCTCTAGAGGTGCTATATTCTTACAAGTCAATAGGTACTGGAGGTGCTAGTCTGGACTTTCAGCCAAGCCAATTTTTGCTCCATCTTTGATACCTAATCAATGTATTCATCAAGAGTCTTAACATCTAGAGATTGTAGAAGGGCCTTTTTGAGCTCAATATTGAGGCCTTCCTAGAATTATTCCTACTTCATCTAATTGTTCTACTCCACCTCTGCTGCCAACCTTAAGAATTCAGCCACATACACTAAGAGGTCATATACTCTTTATTTTAGTTCTCGGAGAGTACAAGTTGCCATACTTATAGGATCTGGGTCTCCAAAAGTGTGGTTGAACATTATGAATAGAGTAGTAATGTTAGGAAGGTTGAAGTGGTCATTAAGTATATAGGGTTGGATCTAGTCTAAAGCTATGCCTTACAGTAGGCTATATATATAGGCTAATCAATACTAAATAGTCGAAAACTTTGTAGTATCTTTATTCAGTTTAATCTTGATGGAATTTTTCCAGGCTTTTAGGTGAGTCCTATTGCTATTAAACTTTAGTAGGGTAGAGTGATCTTAGGTTTTGGGTGCCTAGAATGCTTGGGGTGCTAGAGCTATTTAGAGTCTGATTATTGTTGCGGCATATATTCTATGCCCTCTCATGTCGTTATTGTTTCCTGTTACAGCATATATTTACTACTATATCGTCATATGTTTATTCTCTATTATGATATCTTCTTCTACTTATTTCTATCTAGTTCTATTACGAGTATCTATATCATGTCTTACATGTAGCTTACTCTGTACTGTCACACTCACATACTTATATATCCATGCTAGTTATTTCCCACACTGTCTTACCTGAATATTACATGTATATAACCTTTCTACTTATGGATATCTCTTCGTTACTTCCTCTTTAAGTTAGGTTACTATATGTTTAGTTTATACTCTATATTCATGTATTTAAGGCTGGTGTTTACCCGCTTCTCTAGATAGTTAATTAAGCAACTCACACTACACTCACACTCATCCATATATCATACTCGCTTCTCCTGTGATCCTCGCTATCTCTCCATAATCTCTACTGGTTACCATGCTACTTCTTACACTGTCCTGCTACCTATTTTATCCACTTTAATAGGTTATGAACCCAGAGCTCTAGCCTCTTTATTCCCATAATCGAGTCTATATCTTTACTCAATTATCCATTGTGGATTTCTACCTTGCACAACTACCATTTAACATGTCAGATACTCTTGATGCCTCAGGCTCCTTCTCCTCCTCCTCCTCTACCCCACTCTCTACCTTCTCCTATAAGCTTGATAATATCAAATGTCTATTAGATGATGGTTACGGATATCATGCCTGGTCCTCCCAGGTACTTTTAATCATTATGTCCCATGATTATGAAGACTTATTCCAACCATCTGCTACTCCTCCTACTGATAACACACAGCTTAAGATTTGGAACAAGAGAACTGTAAGAGCTAAAATCTTTCTTATGTTGGTTGTTGAACAATCCCTTACAGCACTCATAGCGGAACAAGAAACAGCATACCAAGCCTGGATACGTCTACAGGAACGATTCGATCGTCAAACAGAGTACAATCTCAAAAAGAACACTCGCAAGGCTCTTCGAATCGAGATGAAAGAAGGAGATAGTATTACATAGCATGTCAATAGCTTTGACTCGGAAATCCGTCAACTCATTGCTAAGCTAAATGAAACAGCTGCAACTTCTCCCTATCGTCATCTCTCTGCCTATCTGTCAAATGATACTATCAAAGCTCATCATCTCCTCATGACACTCCCTGACTCTTACGAAAATGTTGTTGACAATCTCCAATCCAAGATAGGCCTCACATATCTCGACGTTCATACCCGTCTTCTCGAGTTAGCCTCTTCTTCTGCTGTTCCCATCTCAAACAAAGTTCTCTTCACAAAACGGGACAACAACAACAATAACAAGGTCAACAAGAAGCCAAACCCTCCCCGACAGGGTAAATCGGCTCCTGTCACAGGAAACAACTGCAGTTGGTGTCATTCAAAAGGCAAACCTTACCAAGGTCATACCTTCAAGACCTGTCGAGCTCTCAAAGAATATAACTCCTCCAAACTCGGTACCCAAAACCCTCCTCCTTCTGGTAAGGAGATAGTTTCATATCGGGCAACAACAGCTCAACAACTATTTGACGATTCAGATAATGGCATTGCCATAATGGTCAAAGTTGCCCCATTTTCTCTTCAAATCTCTCCCTCCTCCAAACACTCTAGTGTACAGACTAACTACACTATATATGAGGTATGAATCCTTAACACAGGTGCTTCTTATCATATCACTGCTGATTTCTCTCATCTTCTAGAACCCATACAGTGTTGAACAGGCCTAACTGTTGGTAGAGGAAGAGTGATGTGGGCTACACATCAAGGGAAAGTTTCATTGAATATTGAAGTTGCTGGAAGTGTGATCTGGGTTACCCTCTCTGATGTTTTGTATGTACCGGATTGGAATGAGGCTTGTTTGATTTCTTGGAGGAAGATTGATGAATTGGGACGCTTTCGTTTATTAGGTGAAGATGGAATTTTGGAAGTTAAGAGAAAATCGGATAATTCAATTGTCATTTCTGCCTCACTTGATTATGGTTCCTACTAAGTATATCCTATTGTTCACCATGGAAAGATCTATATGGCTGCCATAGACTATTGGCATCGTGCCCTTAGTTACTTTTCAATTCGGTTCTAGTCAGAAGCTAGTCAAATCTATGAAGATGGCAATCTCCTTCCTAAATATCCAACCTCATACTTCTGTAAATCATGTACCAAATAATACTCGAAGCAGTCAGTACCTACATCAATCGAGAAACCAAAAGGAACAAAACTCTTTGATTTGGTTCATTCTGATCTCATGGGTCCCTTTAAAGTCGAATCTCTTGGGAAACGCAAGTACATGTTAACTCTTATTGAAGACACATCTTGCTACTCTGAAGTGAACATCTTCTACAAAAAGAGTGATTCTACTTGCTTTATCAAAGCCTTTTGTGAAAAGGTTAATACAACAACTGAACAATACCCTCGATTATTCAGAACTGACTAAGGTGGTGAGTATATCAACAATATAAAGTGTTGTTAGGGGGACTGGACAATCAGATTAGATTAGATAAGGATCCAATCTAATCAGATAATCTCAGGCTAGTAATGTATACTACAAAGTAGATTACTAATAGTGTATTATTGAGTCTCACTATTAAAGTTATTACCAGTAGCATAAGATTACTGTAATAGGTAAAGTAGTATAGAAGTGCCAAAGGCACTTAGAGATTAACTAGTGGAACTTCTATATTGATTGTACTCTAACTATGTTCTGAGTTCTGAGTTCTCTGTCCAATTGAAGGGAAATTCAGGGGACTATATGTATTTCCAATGAGGCAGTACTGGGGTAGTGCTGAGGCAGTGCACCATCATCTGACCTTTACATATAATTAAGATCAGCATCATCTAATCTTCTAGATAGTACTTCCAAATACTATCTAGTACAAAATAGGTTAAGTCTTAACTTTGACTTATATATATGAAAGCATGTGATAATATGTGAAAGCATGTGATAACATGTGAAAGTATGTGATAACATATGAAATATTAGCAAGGCAGACAGCATACAGAATGTTGTGTATTTTGAGATGCTTGCTGAGTAAGAAAATACATAAGAAATATATTTGTGAGGGAGAGGGTTAGTCATAGGATATGAGTAAGCTACTTTCTTATATACCTCCCTGTTTAGATAAAAACTCCATCCTAAGAAATAAACAGGGGAGATAGGTTATGTATATTAGTAGTTAACATTCAACCCATAATACCTATTATTCCTATCCTTGTAGGAACTACTGCCTTCTGCTCCTGTATCATACCTAATATTATTATACCCCTCCTTGAAATCCTTATTAATAGCAATGTCATCAAAATACTGACTAATTACCCTTTGTGGTTGTCTTTTTTCAAAGAAATGTATAAGCATCAATTGGGGTAAGTCTACCTCTTTTCCTTTGCCTTTGTCAATCTTGACTGCATTAGATGAAACAGGGGTAGTAAGGACTTTCTTTCTTTCATTATCAATCATTTCCAATGTCTCTTTCCTTGTCTTATTCTTGCCAAGCTTATGCTCACTAACCTTCCTCTTTTTGTAAGTTGCTTGCTTACTACCAGTCAACCAGAATTGTTTTTTCAATGACTCATCAACACTATTAGCATATACCTACTCATCAAATTTATGAGGCCATCCCTTCCATTTCACTTTGTACTGCAACTTCCCTGTTCTAGGTTATGACCTAAATTCCAAAACTCTTTCTACCTCATACCTGTCTTCCTTAACTGGTCCTGGTTGTTCTAGAGTTCTGGAGGGGAACAGTTGTATTGGGTTAGGGAAGAAGGGTTTCAAAAGTGAGGTGTGGAAGGAATTGTTGATATTATTGAGGTCAGGGAAGTCAGTGAAGTCAAGTTTAGTATTTTGACTCCATGATGAATATTTAGTAATGGTGAAGGGGTCTATCCATTTTGGGGATAGTTTGGAGGAGTGGTACCTTGCTGGGAGGTTCTTTGTTGATAGCATCACCTGATCATTGACTTGGTAATCAGGGGAGGCTCTTCTGTGTTTGTTGGCTTGCTGAATTTGGTCCTTTTTTACTTTAGTAAGGTTTTCAGCAACCTGGTAAAATCTGGTTATAGGGTTTGAATAGGTAGGAATTGGGTGAGGTAGGATAGGTAGTGACAAATTAGGCTGGTATCCTAGCTTGGTAAAAAAGGGGGAAAGTCCTCTTGTAGTACTAACTCTTGTATTCACCTCTGTTTGAACAGAAGGTGTAGCTTGAACCCAATTCATTCCCTTCTCCAGCTTCTTAGCTGCAAACATAGGAATAATTGTCCTATTCTTCCTTTCACTTGTCCCATCAGTCTGGAGGTGATATGTGGAAGATGTTTTACATATAATTCTATTTTTCTGCATCCAATCTTGAAAAACAGTAGACATAAACAAGGGGTCTTGGTCAGAAACAATTTCATAAGGGAAACCCATATTAGGCTTAATAAATCTTTCAAAGATATCAATAACCCCTAATATGTCAACATTGTTTGCAACAGGTAACAAGAATGTGAAATCAGAATGCCTGTCAGTCATGACTAATAACTTATAAAATAACAGCATGTGAGGCTTATCATCTTTAGGAGTTCTATAACCAAGAGTAAATTCAGTATATGAGATCATAACAGGTTCCATACTAAGAAAATCCATAGCCATACTACCCCATAGCCTAGTAGGTACATTCAGAGGAGTAAAGAATCCAGGGGGTTTCTGTGTGGATCTTTTGGTGATTTGACAGGTTTCACAACTCCTTACAAATTGTTCAACCTGCTTATAAAAATCCTGAAAGATGTACTTATTGGTAAGCTCTTCTGTTGTTTTTGCAAGGCCTCCATGTCTAGTAGTATCATGTGCTTGTTGGATAAGGGCTTTAGAGGCAGGGTTACCTTTAACTTGTAATCCCTTGGTGATGACCATTCTCCAAGCAAAATTCTTCAAGAGGTACATAAACCCATCCTATACCTTTACTGTAGATACTTGCTCTCATCTCTTGACTCTTAAGTACAGTGGTCCAAACACTGTATCTTTTTCCAACTCTTCTCTATAATGCCATTCCAACTCATAATCTCCTATCCACTCAGCAATTACCAAATCTTGTTCCATACTCTTCTCTTCTTCATCTGGACCCCTAGTGCCTTTTTCAGGTAGTCACTGTTATGGAAGGGCTTATTGAGGGCCTTTAAATTGTTTTTCCTAGTATTACAGGAGCTGACAAAGTTTTTGTTCAGGTTATAGTGGCCAAAACAATACTTGCATCTTGGTATCTCTTTTCCTCCTGTGGTAGTGACTTTGGGAAGGTTTGGGCATAGGTGGGACCAGTGGCCATCTTAGTTGCATATGTTGCATTTCTTGATGGTTTCTTTTGGCAGTGGATAGAGCTTGTTGTCCAGAGGGCACTTGTTGCTGAGATGAGTGGATTCCATGCAGTTGGTACACCTAGGAGGAGGGAATCTAGCCCTTCTAGGGCAGTTCTCCTTAAAGTGTCCAATGCCCAACAGTTGTCACAAAGATTAATAACAGGATCTTTGTTATTGCATTGGGAAGTTTTGTGACCCACTTTACCACATTGGGAACAGAAATCTTTGGGCTGAGTTCTGTTGGAGGAGGATGGGAGGATTGGATCCTTAAGGAAGATGTCAGGAAGGGTGCTGACAGAGGATGCAGGTGAGGCTCCTGGAGGAGGAGGAGGCTGGAAGTGCACCTTCTTGTTGTCTGCCTTATCCTTGCACTTAGGTGAGACTGCCCTTCTCTTCAAGGTTCTTTCAAGAGTAGGGTTCCACTCCTGAAGGTTTCCCACAACCACAGAACCCCTATCAGCCCTTCTAAGGACTGTTCCATCTGTTCTGTAGTCATGGGTTCCCTGGATCTTTCCTATTCCTCAGGTTCATCTGAGTCAGAGGACTCATCCACAAGGTCCATTCCTATGGGTCCTCTGCCTTAGGGGCAGCAAGGGTAGAGGAGAGGAGGTACTAGGTTCTTTGTTAATAACTACTTGAAACTTGGTTTTCTTGTAACTGACCTTCCTCTCTCTTCCTCCTTTGTTGCTATTGGGCCTGGCCCTAGTAGTGGTGGCAGCAGTTTGCACTGCTGCTGGCTCCTGTGGAGCTGTCTGAGCCTGAAATTTCTTTCTCTGATGTCAGATATCTCAGGGTCAGGATCATCTTCAACTGTTGGTTGGTATCTTTAGTCTCAAAGACTGCATTAAGGCCTTCCCTGTCATGCCAGGTTGGCCTAGTGCCATCAACCTCCTGCACAGGCCTTTGTGGGAGGTTGGTGGTAGTGATCTAGAGAGGAGGGAGTCTCCTTCTCCTCTGGATGGTGTTGGGAGATTGTCTTCCAAGGATTGGTGGAGACATTGGTCTCCCAGTGGCTCCTCTAATCCTGAGCTGTTGTGGGGAAGGCATGGTTGGTATTGGAGAATGTGGGAGAGGAGTTTTCTTGAAAGTTTGTATGGGAACAGAGAGGTGGTTGGTTACTACTGGATGTTGTAGTAAGGCAGTTGTGTAGTGAGAAGACTGTCCAGTAGAGGAGGATTTGGGGGGACTATATACTCCTCTAGATAGTACATCTACTATATGGTTGTCCTTGCCCTGAATATATTCTAGAGTTAGGTCAAACTGACTCATGGTCTCTTGCTACCTTCTCTTCATCTAACTTTCAGGGATACTATCCATAAATGTGACTAAGGGTTTGTGATCTATTTGGATGATCACTTTGTGACCCTATAGTTTAGGCCTGAAATACTTCAATGAGTCAACAATTGCTAATAATTCCTTATCAGTTGTTGTGTAATTCATTTGTCCATCATTTAATTTCCTAGAGTGAAACTCTGCTGGCCTAATAACACCATTCTCCATTTGGCCAATCTATCCTGAAATCCCTGTATTACTGGCATGAGTAATTAAATAGATTAGAAGGCCTGAGTTATGATTAATTGGTTTGAGCACTTTATTGCTCATTATTAGCTCCTTAATCTTTTTAAATGACTCATTATGCAAAGGAGTCCACATGTGCTTCTTTGTTAACCCTTGTAATTTGATAGTGGTTTGGCTATAGCTCCCAATTCTGGACAAAACCTTCTCAAGTAATTAACCATCCCGAGAAACTTTTGCAATTTCTTTTTTGAGTCAGGAATTGGGTAATTTGCTATTGAGTTAATTTTTTCTGGATCCATTTCTAGCCCTTGTTTGGTAACAATGAATCCCAGTACTTTCAGTCTTAGAGCAAGGATTTGGCATTTCTTTTTGTTGAAGAAAAACTTTTCCTAGCCAATATCCTGCAGATCCCTCTCAACACTTCCTTATGTTCCTCCAGGGTATCTATACTAATCAGAATGTCATCTAAATAAACCATGACAGTCTTTCCAATATAGTCTCTTAATAACCAGTTCATAGCCCTCATCATGGTTACAAGTGCATTGCAATCACCCTGCTGCATGACCAATGAGTCAAATTTCCCTAGATGATTTGTAAAGGTGCTATGTTTTACTGATTCATGTGCATGCCTAATATTGTGATAGCCATCTGCCAGATCAGCTGCTGAGATATATTCCTTACTAGCTATCCAGTCTAATATTGCTTTAATATTGGGCATGGGTATTTTATCCTTTTGTACTAGCTTATTTCTAGGTATACAGTACAATAAGAATCTGGCTTATTGTTTGCCATTCTTATCTAAATCCCTTTTAGGCTATGTAAACATAAGGATACTGTTGAGTGAGCTAGATAGCACTATCCTTCCAGATTCTAGCTCTGTCCTCATTTTCTCAGTTACTTGGTCCAGAAACCTTGTATAGTTTGTATAGTATGCAGGTTCCCAGGTTGCACCATCAGGAACTATAATTTTGTATTGCATAATGTCATAAGGTTCTCTGATTGGTGGTAATGCAGTTGGTTTTTCTTCTGGGAATAGTTCAGAGAATTCTTCAAATATATTAAACTCCACTTCTTCTAGATTAACTGCATTTGTAATGACTAGAGAGCTTCCATCATCTTCTAGCTCTGACCATTCTGATGAGTCAAACCACTCTTGTGACCATTCCTGGTCTTCCTCCAGCTCATCTACCAGATCATGCTGTATCCATGGAATTGCTAGAGTTGGCTTTGGGTGGTATAGTAATCTACCTACAACTTCAGTTAATATAGCATGTGGGTCTTCATTATCATCCCAGTCATATTCTGTTCTTCCTATATTCATTGCTGCAGTTGTGACTTTCCAAGTGTATCCTTGGTTTTGAGCATATTAATATTAATCCTTGTCCTGCCTATAGGTTATATAGTAATTGCATTATCTTTGACATTCATAATTGCTTTATAATCCCTCAAAGCAGGTTCACCAAATATAACATCTCAGTCCTTCAGATTGGCCACATAGAATGTCCTAGTTTCTTGGTATCCTTGTAGATTTACTGTGACTATTGCTGTATTTGACATTTGAGATCTGCTGCCTTTAATTGCAGTTTCTAGAGGTTTCTTGCTGATCTCTTTCAAAGGTATATTAAACAGCTGACAATAATTTGCTGATATCAAGTCTCCACCTGATGTACATGGATGAAATAGTGCATAAGCAATATGTCCATTAATTTTAATTTAGCTGCATTAGAAGTTCTATGGCTTTCTGGCACTAAGAACTTCCTTGAGTCATTAGGGTTTCTCATAACCTGAAGTGCAGCTGACTCTTGTTGTTTCACATCAATTTCCTGATAAGCTGTTTTCACTTTTTATAGGGGCCAAGTTGGCCTGGGTCTGAATGGTTGGTAAGGTGGGAATCTTCTGACTCCTGGTCTAGACCCCATATATTGGTAAGCTGAAGACACCTTCCTATTAGGGCAATCCCTGGAAGTATGACCCTATTTACCACAGTGATAACAGGACCCTGTTCTTGCAGCCTCTTCCCTTTTCTTCTCTTGTTCACTATAAGGAGTATACTTAGTTTTATCCTTTCTGGCACTAGGAAAGTTACCATAGAGACCACCTGGTCCACCTTTCTTGCCTGCCACTTTAGCTGCACTCTTGGCCACTTTTTCAGGCAATTTGAATTTAGATCTAGTCCATTCTATAGGTCTACCAGGACCCCATTGCTTATCAGCCTTCTTTTGGTGCTGCTGCAAGGATTTAGTTTCCTGTTTTAGTACATCCTCCTGGACTGCAATTTTATTTAATATTTCCTCAAAGGTTGACTTATATGATATCAGTTCTTTGACTTTAGCCCTAAGCAGGGGTACCAGTCTATCTACTAGTTTCATTTTTAGTGTATGATTACTTATCCTGTCTTTTCCATTTAGATCCTTGTACTTAATTTTAAACTCTTCCAGGTTCTGTGCATACTACATGACAGTAACATCTGGCCTCTGATAGTGTAATAGATATTGTTTCCATAGAACTTCAGGTGCTACTGTAGAGATGAGTTTACCTCTTAGTTTTAACATAAATTCATAGAAATTCCTGTCCTCAACTTCTTCTTTCTCAGAGCAATACTGGTTATACCAAGTCTGAGCACTCTTCTCAAACATAAAACTTGCTCTATCCAGACTTTTCCAACTTGCTATATCCATCCCTTAATATTCTACCCACTTCTGCAATTGTTGCACATAATTGTCAAAGGTAGTTTGATCCCTCCATTTCTCTGATACTCCATCAATCATTGGGGGATTGGGAATTTTTGCAAGTTTGTTTGCCTTCTTGACTAGGGATTTGCTAATCTGTTGTTATAGTATCTTTTGACTAGTCCTTTTAGACCATTCCAAGTGGTGAGGGCTTGGTTCTCTAGTTGACCTTTTTCTGCTGTCATCTCTAGAGCCATTATCTGATTCATCACCCTCAGATCCAGATCCTGGGTCCTCACTTCCACCTCCAGCCACACCACTAGAGCTCTTTCTAGACTTCTTATCAGGAGTCTTACTCTTTTTGGTATGTGTTGGCTTTTTCCTATCTTTAGGTGGTGGTGGCATGTCTTTTTCAGATATTTCTTCTATATCTGTTTCATAATCTCTATTATCTTCTTCTTCATACTGCACACTTTTCCCCTTACTCTTAACTCCAGCTCCAAACAGTTTCCTTCCTATTTCCTCATGAGTTTCTACAGGTTCTGTTATTGGAGGCACTATTTCTGGAGTTTCCAGATCATACAGGTTACCCATAAGCATGTACTGTATTAGGAAAGACTAGTTTAATGCTAGCCATAGAACTCCTTTACATGGGTTATAGGTTGGGTAAGGCCATACTGCTTTTGAAGTAGATGAGAGTTGAAAGTCCATTTAAACTAACTTGTTAAATTGGTCCTTTTGTTGGAAAATCATGAACTTTTCTGCTGCTTCAGCCAATAGTTCCTTTTTCCTTTTTGATAACATGTTGTTTATTGTTAGGTATATAAATACCTGTGATATCCTTTGGTACTATGATGATTCATTTTTATCCCAAAAGGCTTTTGTTACAGGAGGTGTTACAATCCTTACTTCATGTAAGGAAGTCACATTCCATTTCCCAATGAAATATAACTCCCGTTATATACCAACTTTTAACCTAGTGGAAATAAATATTATCAGGCTGCCAGCGTCGGCCGGCAGATGATAATAAAGGTATAGTAACTCATGTATTTCATTATAGTAATAAGCGTGACTCATTAAAAGTACCACGTGATACTTGTAGTTCTATTTCCTAGTAGTTTCTGGAAGTTTCTATCATATTGATTTCAAATCATGTAATGGGTCAAATGATGGCACACTGCCCCAGCACTGCCCCAGCACTGCCCCACTCTGGACAGTATATAGTTCCCTGAATTCCCCTCAGTTAGAGGAGCGTTCAAGCTAGAGATAAAGAAAAACACAGTAGTAGATATCTACCAATAATAAAGTATTGAGCTATTATATTCTGGGCCCGTTTGGGCCCATCTCCCTCTATATTCCAATAATAAGTAGTAGGCTGGTTGGGCCTACCTTTTACAACTAGAGTGACAATAGAATATATGCCAGCAAGATATACTTAAATAGAAGCTATAGGTTCCGTACACCTATAGTTTGCTATGATAAAACTCTAGTACTGCTGCCCGGCAGTAGAGAGTTGGTTATGAAGCACGCCGCCTTACTTTACATTTTTTAATAGGACATAGTACTTTATTATTTAAGTCTCAAATGGTAACAATAGCAAGCTTCTATGAAAAGTAATAGACGTATCTACCTCTATTACAATAGTATGAAGTGTTATAACTAAACTCGAGACAAAGAGTTTATTATAATAGCTAAAGGTTACAATAAAAAGTACTTGTTAATAGGAAGTTATTAAGTATACAACTTATACTTCAAGATTTAGATACATATTTAAAGACTTGGTTTTTCCTTGCCAAAGTCAGACTTGGTTCCTCTTCACCAAAGTCAGTACAATTGAATTGGTAACTCAATTGTAAGGTCCCACATTTTCTGGTAATGTGCGACAAACTTAATAACTTGTGTTGGAAGGTTGGAGGCCTGACCGAATTGTTATTTATTATTGTGTGGTATCAACAAATCTTATCAGTATAACAACATATATTTAAACAACAACTTGTGATAAGGTAAAGCTTTAATTTTTAAGAGTAGAACTCTCTTTTTTGAGGGAGCTATGTAAGGAAGTCACATTCCATTTCCTAATGAAATGTAACTCCCATTACATACCAACTTTTAACCTAGTAGAAATAAATATTATCAGGCCGCTAGCGTCGGCCGGCAGATAATAATAAAGGTATAGTAACTCATGTATTTCATTATAGTAATGAGCGTGACTCATTGGAAGGGTCACACGATACTTGTAGTTCTATTTCCTAGTAGTTTCTGGAAGTTTCTATCATATTGATTTCAAATCATGTAATAGGTTAGATGATGGCACACTACCCCAGCACTGCTCCAGCACTGCCCCACTCTGGATAGTATATAGTCCTATGAATTCCCCTCAGTTGGAGGAGCGTTCAAGCCAGAGATAGAGAAAAACACAGTAGTAGATATCTACTAATAATAAAGTATTGAGCTATTATATTCTAGGCCCGTTTGGGCCCATCTCCCTCTATGTTCCAATAACAAGTAGTAGGCCGGTCGGGCCTACCTTTTACAACTAGAGTGACAATAGAATATATGCCAGTAAGATATACTTAAATAGAAGCTATAGGTTCCATGCACCTATAGTTTGCTATGGTAAAACTCTAGTACTGCTGCCCAGCAGTAGAGAGTTGGTTATGAAGCACGCTGCCTTACTTTACACTTCAGGCATTGATGAATTAGGCCCAATGACTATTTCCCTTGTTTCTATTTCCTTTTCTGGAATCTCTTTCCCAGTTGGAACTTTCTTTTTAGGGGTATTGACTAACTTGGCCTTGAGTGCTTCTAGCTCCTCACTTGTCATTGCCTTTCTCCTGCCTTTCCTAGCTCTAGCTCCTCCTTTCATTACACTAGTACTTTTTTGTTTAGGAGTCTCCATGTCTATCAGATATTATACCACTGATTCCTTGGACTCTGTTTCTTCTATTCCTGCTTTTTTTAAGGTGGATCCTAATGAGGAAGGATCTACTTCTTATCAACTTCCTTCTTATGCTCTTTCTGTTGCTTTTGATACCAAGGTTGATTATGGTAAGGGGAAGAGGAGGTTGAAGGGTAAAAGAGTTACTTTTGTTGATGAGATTGTTATAGGAGCAAGGTTTCCTTTAAATGCTGGGAAGAAGGTTGAGTGGAAGGATAGGGGTTGGACTGCTAGGTACTTGTGTTCTTTTTAGAGGGAGAGGTACAGAAACTTTCCTTGTTCTGCTTACTGGAAGAATTCCCAATTTTTCTTTAGGCTAGGTAGAGAGTGGGGCTGGGATACTCTCTGAAGTATGGATGTTGATAGGACTAGTTCCTATAATCCTCACCCTTATTGGACTTCTAAGGCAGTTTCTAGGTCTCAGAGTTACCAGATTAGGTAATAGTTGTTTTTCCATTGTATTTGCCAGTTAAATACAATTATTGTTGCCCTCTTATGTTATTTGCTACTATTTGTAGACTTTTGCTCTTACTATTTATTGAATAGTCTTTTGTTGCTATTTGGAGGATAGTCTTACTGCTGACTGTCAGACTTTATACTACTATGCTTTGTGCTGTAGGCTTATACAGGCTTTTAGTTTCTACTCTTGTTGGTAGAAGCTTTGTTGATTAGGTAAAGTTGATCAGGCCTTCCTAGTTAGGTAAGAATCAAGTTCTTAGGTTAAAAAAATGTAAAGTGTTGTTAGGGGGACTGGACAATCAGATTAGATTAGATAAGGATCCAATCTAATCAGATAATCTCAGGCTAGTAATGTATACTACAAAGTAGATTACTAATAGTGTATTGTTGAGTCTCACTATTAAAGTTATTACCAGTAGCATAAGATTACTGTAATAGGTAAAGTAGTATAGAAGTGCCAAAGGCACTTAGAGATTAACCAGTGGAACTTCTATATTGATTGTACTCTAACTATGTTCTGAGTTCTGAGTTTTCTATCCAACTGAAGGGAAATTCAGGGGACTATATATGTTTCCAATGAGGCAGTGCTGGGGCAGTGCTGAGGCAGTGCACCATTATCTGACCTTTACATGTGATTAAGATCAGCATCATCTGATCCTCTAGATAGTACTTCCAAATACTATCTAGTACAAAATAGGTTAAGTCTTAACTTTGACTTATACATGTGAAAGCATGTGATAACATGTGAAAGCATGTGATAACATGTGAAAGCATGTGATAACATGTGAAAGCATGTGATAACATATGAAAGCATGTGATAACATGTGAAATATTAGCAAGGCAGACAGCATACAAAATGTTGTGTGTTTTGAGATGCTTGCTGAGTAAGAAAATACATAAGAAATACATTTGTGAGGGAGAGGGTTAGTCATAGGGTATGAGTAAGCCACTTCCTTACAAACAAGGAACTGGTAGCTTACTTTGAAGAAAAAGGTATCAAGCACTAGACTACCGCTGCCTATTCTCATGAATCCAATGGCATTGCAGAACGCTATAACCAAACTCTCACAAGTATGGTTCGACCTTCTCTTGATGATGTACCCCCCTTCCTTTGGGCTGAAGTCTTTAACTGGGCTGCCTATATCAAAAATAGATTGCCTCACTCTGCACTAAATGGAAAAACCCCATTCGAGGCTCTCTACAATATCAAACCAACACTCTCTCACCTCCGTCCTTTCTACTCCAAGTGTTTTGTCCATATTCCTGAAGAAAAACAACTAGCTGGTTCAAAACTCAAAGCCAGAGCACTTGAAAGACATCTTGTTGGTTATACGGAATCAGATCATATGTTTCGTATCTATATCCCATCTCAACGTAAGGTAGACACTTATCGACAAGTCAAGTTTGAACCATCATCATCTTATACCTCTGTCGATGTTCACTTTCCTACTCTACCTCCTACTACAGCTGATACTCCATCAACACCACCTGTACCTCTTCGACCTTCTACTCCAACACCTACCATTACCACTCCTGATACTATAATCCCATCTATTCCTCTACCTCCTCCTCCATCAAATCTACAAGAGTACGACCAATACTCTGATGAGGATTTTGAGTCAGAAAGAGTTACCGAATCTCTAGTTGCTGGTCCCTCAACTCCTCCTCAACAAACAAGAGCCACTACACCTACTGCACTAAAGTCAAGTCATTCTAAAGAGTTCACCAAACCTCTAGAAACTCCTAAGCTCGATTACAAGTCATACTCTAAACATTCTAGGAAACAACCTGACCATTATACTGACTCTGGTTGGGCTCGACTTGTAGCAGAACCTAATAGCTATAAAGAAGCTATGGTCTTCCTTGATGCAGATGCATGGCAACAAGCTATACTTGAGAAATACCAGTCAATTATCGATGCTTATATATGGACGATCCATGATATATCAGAATTAACCTCAGGTCGACAACCTGTTGGCTCTAGGTGGGTATTTAAGGTCAAGCATAATGCAGATGGATCCGTTTAATGTCACAAAGCAAGAATTGTTGCTATGGGCTATTCTTAACAAGAAGGCCTTGATTATGATGAAACATTTGTACCAGTAACACAGTACAACTCCTTATGACTCATCATTGCCCTAGCAAATCACCTCTCTTTGGACATGGATCAACTTGATATTAAATCAGCTTTCTTGAATAGTGATCTTATTGAAGAAATCTAGATGTTACCTCCTCCTGGTATTGGTCTAGATGGCAAGTTTCTTCGACTTAACAAAGCCCTGTATGGATTAAAGCAAGCACCCGTCCAGTGGTTCGAAAGACTCTCCTCTGCACTTGCTGAACTCGGCTTCATCTCTCTTCCCTTCGATCCATGTGTATTTATTAATATGGAACTCAAAGTAATACTTGTTGTTTATGTTGATGACATTACTGCAGTAGGCAAAACTCCCCAAATCAAGATTGTTATCGAACATCTTAAGTCCTACTTTACAGTTACTATCAAAGGCGGTCTCAAATACATACTCGGAATCGAAGTCATATCAACAGAGAAAGGACTACAACTCTCTCAATGTCAATACATTACTAATATCCTCAAACACTTTAGACTTAACAACTGTCGATCAGTACTTACTCCTATTGATCCCAAAGTACAACTGGTTAAGGCTGATGGTTCAGAACCTCCTCATGAATGTACCTTATATCAACAGATGATTGGTTCTCTTATGTATCTCATTACTTGTACATGTCCTGATCTTACTTTCTCTGTTTCTTTTCTTTCACCCTTCTCTTCTCATCCTCTTAAGTATCATCATATAGCTGTTAAAAGGGTTTTTCATTATCTTGTTGGAACTCATAATCTTTCTCTTTTATATTAACATTCTCCTTCTTCATCTCCTCTATTGCTTGTTGGTTATTCTGATGCTGATTATGCTGCCTGTCGTGACACTCGTCGATCTGTTACTGGTTATATCTTTCTTCTTAACGGTTGTACTATATCTTGGTTGTCAAAGAAGCAGAACTCTGTCTCTGCCTCTATAACTGAATCTGAATATATAGCACTCTCAACAACCGCTCGTCAGGCACTCTAGTACATTCACGCTTTTTCTCAACTTGGACACTCAATACCAGTCCATTTTCATGCAGACAGCACTACCTCTATCAACGTTGCAGAAACCCTAGTTAACAATCCTCGAACAAAGCACATTGACATTGCATATTATTTCACAAGAGAACAACTTATCCTCAAGACTTTTACTCTCAGTCATGTCTCGGCTAATGAAAACCACACTGACCTTATGACTAAAGGTCTCCTTCCTGTACTCTATCACTATCATACTAATAGTCTCGGACTTACAGAATGAGAGAGAGTGTTGCGGCATATATTCTGTACCCTCTCATGTCATTATTCTTTCCTGTTATGGCATATATTTACTACTATATCGTCATATGTTTATTCTCTATTACGATATCTTCTTCTACTTATTTCTATCTAGTTCTATTATGAGTATCTATATCATGTCTTACATACAGCTTACTCTGTACTGTCACACTCACATGCTTATATATCCATGCTCATTATTTCCCATATTGTCTTACCTGAATATTACATGCATATAACCTTTCTACTTATGGATATCTCTTCATTACTTCCTTTTTAAGTTAGGTTACTATATGTTTAGTTTATACTCTATATTTATGTATTTAAGGCTAGTGTTTACCCGCTTCTCTAGATAGTTAATTAAGTAACTCACACTGCACTTGCACTCATCCATATATCGTACTCGCTTCTCCTGTGATCCTCACTATCCCTCCATAATCTCCGCTGGTTACCATGCTACTTCTTACGCTGTCCTGCTACCTATTTTATCCACTTTAATAATTATGTCCAAGGCCCTGTTCAGGGTCTAGATAGTTCTTCTTTCATTAACTAAGTCATTCTAGATAGTTGTGAGATTGTTTTAGTAGAAAGCTAGATCGGCCTAGCATAAGAGGAGGTCTTCAGTAAGTATTGTGACTTCGTCATTAGCCTTAGTCTATTTTTATTGTTCTTTTTGTATGGCTAATTCCAGCCATTAACCTAATGTATCTATAGCAAGGTAGATATTAATAATAGTCTAGTAATAGCTACTGAAGTTAGCCTGGTTCATAGGGATGGGCAGGGCTTGTCAGGCCTGAAATCTGACTGTGAGCATAAGAGTAGTGTCTTAGGTAGATATTGAGCATACCAGTTAATCAAAGTGATTTAATATAGTATAACATAGGCTCTAGGGATAAAGCGACTAAAGGATATGCCAGAGCAAGGACAGAAATAAGGTAAAACACATATAAGAATGCTATATATGTGATTAGGTAAAGGAGTCTTATTATGGATACCTGTTACGGATATTAGTGATGATATCATAAAGAGCTGGATATTCAGAAGGCAGAGGCTAGAGCAAAACACATGTAGGAATACTACATGTATGACTAGAAGAAGGCTGGGATAGGGCAAGGGTGGAAGTCAAGAGGCAAGGACAAGAGATATACAGAAATAGTTACCACATATATCGGAGGGAAGCAGCTGTACTGCAAAGCTATTCACAAGATAAGGAGGTACACAAGGGAGGTACACAAGTGCTAGGAGAAGTAAGGTCCTATATTAGGTATACAAGATATTAAATAGGGATCCAACATCATTACAAGGGATAAAGACTATATATACCTAATTTCAGGCCAAAGCAATAGAAGGAATAAGCTTCCCGAGATCCCTATCTTAGGAGCTTAAGTAGGATAGCAATAACCTATCACCTGTGCTATAGGTGATAAGCTATCTAGAGCAATAACAAGAAGATAACCAATGAATGTCCTGTCTAGGACTAAAGCAATACTCTATCACCTGTAATTACAGGTAATGATAAAGACAACTAAATACACTATTATGATATCTTCAAACTAGGTCTATAGTAAATATTATAGATAAATTTAGACATATGAAGGTACTAAGAGGCTTAATAGGAGTTAAACTTCTATTTTGTATTAAAGTATTATAACTCTTGGTAGTTAGTATAGATATTTACCTGAATATCTACTAACTAGTCTTACCACTTTCAAAAATAATCTACAATTTCAAACAATTCTTTATTATAAATAGGCTAATTGTATTAAGCTATTGTAAAGGTTTTTATATAGTATTCAATAAGATGAAGCTACTTTCTTCTATTGATAATATAATATTGAAAAGAGATACTATTAATAGCTTGATTACTAGTATTCGTCTTTATAATTATATCAAGTTATCTATCAAACTATATGAGAATGAGTATAATGAGAAATTATTTTTGAAAGTCTTTAAAGGCTTGTTATTGCTGATATCTTTAACTAAAAAAATCATCTTTTATCAAGTCAATTAGAGGATATACTTTAGTACTATAATTAATAATAAATTAATGATAATAATTAGTAAAGTTTAAAAATACTTGTACCTCTTTTTTGTTTATAATAATAGGATACTGGAATATAGTTCTAAGCTTAGAGACTTCTATTTGGACTTGTTAACTATTGACAATATAATTGAAAAATAAGGTCTTTTTGACATAGAATTTAGACTTTATAAAGTTAATTACTAATCTATATTAGATATATTACTAAAGAACTTTTTCAACTAACTACTAATTATTAAAAATAATCATTTCCTTTAGATATAATTAAGTATCTCTATATTTTACATTGTTCTTTCTTACAATTACTTCTCTATTATACTAATATCTAATATAAACATTTGCTACCTGATTAAGGACTTCTGTATTATTTCATTCATATACATTTATGCATCCTTTATATATTTATTATCTCTACTTACTTTCCTAACTAGGTATTTATTATTATTATATAATACTACTTTACTACTTAAGGTTACTGCTTACTTATCTCAGTTGTCATGACTTAATGATTATCTCTTCTATAACTTTCTATTATATTTGTTAACTTATATTACTGTCTTAGTTATATACTTCTATATATTCAACATCATTCATATATATATGATATACTATTTTTAGGTTATATAATTTAGACTTTCTTACTAAATCCTTACTTTTAACTTGTACTACTATATATAAGATTTTTTCTTCTATATTTAGTTTTATATACTTCTTAATTAGACTTAATAGACTATCTACTCTAGATATAGTTCTACTATCTGCTCTCTTATACTTCTACTTGATTGTATTCTCTACTTTATTATACTACTATCTACTGCTACAACCTCTATAATTTCTACTATAATACCTTTACTTATTGTAACCTTTTAATAGGTTATGAGCTCGAAATAGCTCAGAACTACTTAATAACTTTCTTACATTTTTTTTCTCTTCTATATATATCTATATAATAGTATCTAGTTTAGAATCTAGTTCTAATAGTAAAGGAAAGGCTATACTCTCTATCTTCTAACCACTAAAAGACTTTAAACCTATTCTAGTTAAGCTCAATAATATTGAGTCACTTACCAGTAAAGACAACTACAAAGACTGAGCTAATACTGTTAAGATGATTATGAGAGATATTGGTTGTAAAAAACTTATTATTAAAGGACTTAAACCTACAATAGATATGATACAAAAAGAGAAAGAACTCTTTGCAGCAATGGAAAATCAAGCTATTCTTATACTAATACAGGTTATCAGCAATCCTATACTGAAGGTCATCTCTAAGTTTGATTCACCACACGAAATCTGGTCTCATCTTAAAGATCAGTACTACTGTGATACTCCATTCTCTTTCGTATATCAACTGCGCACTCTCTTCAGTTTAGCCTCAACTTATACTGCTACCTGGGACCGAGAACACGTAGCTACTTGTGTCCTTGGGTCCTTGGGTACTTTTTTTTTTTTTTTCTTGGAGCGGTCGGGGTCGAGACTAGCTTGGCAGCTACATACTTACCTAAGGTTCCTTCTTGAGTTCTTGAGCGCCGAAATGCAACTGGGAAAAGGGAGGGGCGGAGAGACCGCTGCTCGTCATCGGAAGCGTAACCTGTGGGACCCTCCCCGGTACCTGGTTACACTGAGCTGGATATTCTATCTGGTGGTTGTTTCTATATGTCCGACTTTATACTTGCTTTTGTAGCTCACTTTGATGTTGCTATGTCGTTACGTCATTTAGGTATCAGATTTCATGTTACATATTCGCAATGAGCTTACCAATTATTCATGTTTCTTGTCCCCGATTGGGGTTCAAATCTCCTCGCTGTTAGCACCAATCCCTATGTACATATTCACTTTTGGTAATAGGGAAACAACCTCTACCATTCCCAGAAAGGCCTATTGTAAATCAATGATACCCACCACAACATGTCCACATCTGCTAGAAGTATACAACGTCAGGCGTGGTCAGAGAGTTAGCGACAAGAAATTCCAGACTAGCAGCGGCGAATCCCAAGTCCACATGGCACGGGATTAAACATCCTGGTTCATAGATAGAGATATTAAGGACCGTATACTCAATACCTTCATACCAGCTGAGAATGAAGGTCTGAGTCTGAGCCAACCCCTCGTGTTCCCCATCAAGCCGATTTTTTTTTGGATTTTTTTTATTTAATAATACTCATTACTCCTATGCCGGCCCATTAAAGGGGCTATGATAAGCCACCCGGAAACCCGGGTGGATTCCGATCAACTGATGTTGATGCTTTGGAAAGGTTTTAATGCATATCCCCTGCAGTCTGATAGAGAAACAAGCAAGTTGGAAGTGATATTGCAAAGAGAACGACGTCAAATTGAGGGCTGTTTTGCAGCATGTAAACGCCTAAAAAATTCAGCAGATGGTGATAAAGTTCTTACATCAGTCCTAATACCCATTTCTTGGTCTTTTTTATCATTTATGTGATTTTCTCCCGATATACGGGAGAAAATAAGGATATGTTCGTTTATAAGTATCGTATGCTTATAAGCGGGAGTTTACTGTAACACAAATACTGAGTTAATAAAGAAAACAAAAATGAGATGGACGCTACATACCATGTGGTACTATTACTGGTGGGCAAGTCACAGAAATAAACCCACATATAAGCAGCCCCCACGATAAACTCTATGAAACAATTAAGAGGGGTAGCTAATATAGACAACAAATCACCGTGACCCTATGAAACAATAGAAGAGGGTTAACTTATAGAGACAAGAAATCACCGTGAAAGCTGTGCACGAATCTTTCTGACTATTTGATCCAATGATTACCCTCGTTAAACAACAAACAGATTGTCGACCATTTTGATGTCGTGCTCAGGAAGAATAAGAGAGCCATAGCAGATACCTGAAGGTCGTCCGAGAATGGGGTCTAAGTTAATATTCCTTGGATACGTTACCTGTCCATGAGTTCCCGCCCAGTCATAGTCGATGAGCATGAACTCATTTTTGTCATTTACCAGAATATTCATCTCCCGAATATCGCCGTGGACCATGCCAGATTCATGAAGCTTGGTAATAGCAGAACAAATTTTTCCCTCAAGCTCCGGGATGCTCTCGGTTTTCACGCTAGCCTCGTTCAGTACCCTCCACGACTCATCCAGAAGCTCCATCACAACCATGAACCACCCTCCATGAAGCTTTTCGAACCCCAACAATTCAGGGGCGAACCCTTTATTTGCGCACCAAATATGAACATCTTTTCCATATTGACGAACGAACTTGAGACAGATAACCTGATTGGCATCAGTCCGCCCTTGGAATATCAGCGCGTTCGAATTCACCATGAGTGCCTTAACATACGTGAACTTCTGTAGTTGACGGTTACCAAGGTGAACAAAAGTTTCTTGGTATGGGAAGATGTTGGGGATATCTGGGATAGTTAGATTCTGGAGGGTATGTGCGGGACCTTCGTTGATATAGCGATCGAACAGGGCATCCTGAGCTATCTTTAGAGCAGTGAGCTTGCGAGCAAGCTCATAATATCCTGCTTCGTTTGAGCTGTGAAAATCCATTGCCGCAGAACCAAACGCTTCAGCAGTAACTCGCTGCGTGTAGGCAACACCCGCAAAGGAAATCTGAGCACCGACGAGAGAAACAATGAAGCACGGATAGATTGAGCGTCCATTTCTCCACAGTCCAGGATCTCGAACAAAATAATAATAATAATAAAGTGACTGGAAGAAAGGCTCTGCACCTGTAGTCTCTTAACATTAGTATACTTTTTCTCGATTATGACAAAAAATCACACACCTGCAACTCCAACTTCATTCTTCACCTCTAATATGACAGTCGGGCGAGAATTGCAGGTTGTATGGCCATCTGTCATGTACTTTGTGTTACCGGAATAGGTAGCCTGTATGGCAAACCCAGCATGATTCAACATAGCCCGACATGTTTGAGCACGATCATGTTCATTACAATAGAACTGGCTCATACTGTCTTTCAGGCGTCTAGCACATTCATATGCCTTCTCCGTTGGTTCAACGTCCCTGCAATCATCAAGGAATTTGGCAAAAACCCTATCAAGCAGTATTAAAGGAAGCGGGTACTCTCGGTGCGGAGGACGTGGGCATGCAAAATAGAGATCCTGATCCTCTTGAAACTTGCTCACTTGCGATGGCTGGGCTGCTGCGGAAGGCGCGATGTTTTTCCTTCGCTTAATGTCCCGCTCTCGCTCGTCGACAACATTGAGTGGACGCTTCGCTTCAACTAGCGGTCCTATGAGATTGTTCGATTAGTTCCAGTATAATGGATTGCTAGTCTGGTTGGCACAAGCCTTACGAGAGGCTTGTGCCAACCAGACTAATGGATTGCAAAGAAAACGAAATCCGAATCCTACTTAGTCTGGGTAAGGCTTCCTCGGAGGTAAATAAGTGTTACTTACCAGCACTAGTCACTTTAACCACGACAGTACATTAGCAAATAGGCGTACTCAAGAAGGAAATGAGTCTCACTTACCAGGCCCAGGAGTCTTAATGATGATATAAACGCACGCTTCTTGAGGAGGGTCATTTTTGAAAATACCATCGATTTTGACCATCGGATTCAGCACAGTGTTGCTATCCAGGTCCGAGTCTGTAACCATGTCGGGTTTATTCCATTTCCAGAGTTTGAGATGATCTGCATCAATATGTTTAAAACCATTTGGCTTCTTTATCTTGATGAGTTCTTTGAGCTCTCCAACCGTAACTTCTCCGTCAACCGTTACTGGAAAGCATTCGGCATCCGAGTCACCCCAGACTTGACAGAAAAGCCGGGGCATTTAGTGATAAAGGGGGGTGGGAAGGTGTGAAAGGGTGAAGGTAACAAGGATCCGTGTGTATGTAGATGGGAGATGGGCTGAGAGATGTGAGAATGTAGTCTGGTTGCAGTGAGAATGTAGGCAAAAATCTTATGATAACCACAGGCCGAACGCTAGGCTCATGCCAAGCCTCTATGTGCTAACTCCGTCCAGATTACATAAGGCGCTACTGACTAGTGACTACTCTGTACCTATAGTGTGACTAATATGATTCTAGCGAATGAATGTGTCACATGATTGTTTTATTTTATTTTGAATTTACTGTTACCGGAGGACTTACCTACAGTATCAGACGGTACAACCGGTCAGCTAACCTGTCAAGGTTAACCTGCTAACAACTTTCGTGCACCGACCAAACTAACTGTTCTTGCTTCCCTTCCTTTGCGCCTACCAAGCCCCCTTATACCCACCTAGGTTAGCTGACCGGTTGTTCCGTCTGACCGGTTGTACCGTCTGATACTGTACCTGCCTCGTTAGGTATTACATATCCGGAATCCTTTTTTGGGGGGATTTCCCAGGACTTATCGGCATTACCCTGAACTTGAATTTATGCGCTCAACGAGTTTGCGATAAAAGTCATAAAAGAAACCCTAGCAACTTTGTGAAGCCAGACTAAGCCAGACTAGCAATTTTGTAGTTCATGACAGAGTGTGTTGTTTAGTTTGGCTTGCACTAGCCCCTCGGTAGAGGATTGTTATTAGGTGTTTTAAACTGAGTAGTAAGTTTAACCCTAGTCCGATTGGTTTAACCCTAACAATCGGCTAAAATTAGTCTTGTTGGAATGTTCTGCCTGCGACTCTAGGCGGTTATTAATCATCATCAACAAATCTGGTTTTTCAAAGTAGATATGTGGCAGTAATAAGGATAAGAAGCCGGCTATCCGTTTATCTCGTTGAGGGTTACTTTTAGGCTAGGGTTCTGCGATCTATAGTGGTAGTGGCTTTGGGTGGGGAGTCGAGAGGAGGCCAAGTTGACGAGTCGTGGTTGGGAAGAGAGGTGAGGTACCTAGGTGGTTACTTTGTGCATGACGGTTTCGAGGTTCCATGGCTTTGAGCACCCATGGAGGCCGTTGGGTTAGGTGTACACGGGTGTATTTTTGGCGGATGGGATAGTAGGTGGGAGAGGACTTCGTGGTTGGTGGTGGTCAGATTAAAAGGTCAAAAAGTGGGAGGTGGCATTTTCTCGGGGCCCTTAGCAGATGGGTCTTGGCATGAGACTACAGCCACATCCTATTTACATTCAAAATATTAGCTGACTACTTTTTGTATATACATAATTGTCGAGATGCTTCTTTGTATGATAAGGGTCAACCGGGTCAAGTTCCGCCAGTAAAGTTTCTTTGGAAAAGTTAGTAAAGTCCCAGTCACACAATCAAATCCTATTCATATTCTCAGGACTGTGTGCAGCGACATTAACGGAATGGCATACAAATAAGTTTTCATTCAAATTTGCAATACCAAAAAAATAGCAGCCTGACTTTCCTCCGGGTTTGTGTACACGCCAGCAGTTTCTCTATGAATGCTTCCGTCTAATAATATAGTACTAGTCATACTAATCCTGACAACAGTTAAACCCATCCTATTTTGTAGGGCTGACTTGGGCTCTCTGTGGGATGAGAAATATAGCTATATTGTTGAGGAACATATGATAAAAATCGAGATCAGATGGGGATGGATACACGGAATTTTTCATGGTCAGAAGGAATGTAACACAACAGCTTTTTGAGGCATTGAAACTGTTCAAAATTTGCATACGCCGGTGGTAATCTAGTTGTTCCTTTTTGCCTTGCCTAAAGAATACTAACAATCTCTTTGTTTCTCGGAGGTAAGACGGTTGGCTCTAAATCTAGATCAGTGATTTCGGTATTAACGGAAATAAAGACTCCAGAAGGTCGATGTATCAACCATATGGCTCTGGAACATTTGAATGATGACGCCACACACCTTACCTCAGGTGCAAACTAATGGTCGGTGGGCTATATTTTGTTCAAGTTGTTGACCGGCAGAATCTACATTCGAAATGATGCAATCCGATATTGGGTCTCTGGTAAACCGGGTCCGCGATAGGATTTGATGGAAAAGGGCCTAAGTGAGGCTAGTATCCGCGTCAGTGAAAGGTGTTATAAGCGGGAACCCGAGGACCCTGACGGCAAGTTGGAGACAGGAAATGTTCAGGTAGTACATGAAAAAGGTGAACAGCTGTGACAAGCACAGTACGACGATCACTACTGGCCCATCGTACATTTACTTCTTTGCCTTAGGGACTTATTACACCTATAGCTAATGGGAATTGATAGGACGAGCCCAGTAGGCACAGCCACCATTTGGAAAAGGCCACTCAAGGATCAACTTTGGGTAATGAAATTACAAAGCCAGGATAGTGACATCTTTCCTGGCTATTATATAGAATATCCCCGGGTTATGAATGAGCACCAAGAGGAAAGCAAAAATGGCCTAGGAGACTTCGTGGGATTTTTTTGGGAGCCGATTTTTGTCATGTATAGAATGGAGAATGAGACAAAAGTTACGAAAAATCTGCCTTGTGGGTACCGAGCAAGGAACAACACCTTGGGGGATTTCCTGTCGGATCTTGTATCTTTATATTGTCCTATTATCATGATACGTTCGAGTTTTGTGGATTTCGAATGTAGAAGAACAAGGCCTTACTAGACTCCATATTTCCATCAGGTGTTCATCGATAGTTGTTTTTGCAGTCCGTTCTTCATTTTGCTTACGTCGCACCACTATTTGCGTTGTACAGTTATATTTCAAATATGTATCGCCCTTATAAAACCTATTTTAACTCTATTAATGTGGTGGTCGATGGAACGGTTCCGGTGTCATATAATTGTCTCCGCTTAAGTTAAAGTTTGAGCGGGCACGAATTTTCCCTGAATCATTGCATTTCAATCTTATCGTTCCAATTTATAGTGCAAACCAGAGTACAGTTGGTGACTAGGACTTCGTGGATACTTGGGGAGTTGCGAAGGGAGTTTGGAATTTAAAACAGCAGTTGGAAAGAGTCGATCGACCCCAGAGTATTTAGTACCTTCATGATCCATAATAATAAAAATGTAGAGGGTCCATGACCCCAAGCACAGGTGCGAGGCCCAAGTACATGGCTATTGCAAGACTTAGAGGCTGTGGTATGAAACACTGATATAGAGGTAAGTCTCAGTCGTAGCTATAAGATTACGAGGTTATATGAGCAAGGAATTGTGAAGAGAAGAGATCGTGTATATTCTCAAAGTAGCAATAATAGAGTTATCTAGAGATCGCTATAGTCTTGATACTATGGTTCCAGTACTCTATTGTCAAGATCTATCTATCTAGTCGCTTATATGTGCCCTTTCGGTCACTTTCCCTTCTGGTGATCCTTGCATAATTCCCGTTTATCCCAGTCCTACAGTAGCATCTTCAGACAACCTTCCTCCATCTCCTTTCTCTCCCCCCTTACCCCTCCTCCCCATCCTTGTCCCCCCTTTCTCGTACCCAATTCCATATATCTTCCTGAACTCTTTCAGCCTACCATCTGTTTTTCTTTTGCCACGCCTACGCGTGGATCATTGGTAATCAACCACAGAATCTTTGGCCAAGACCAAAAGAAACCAATAATATAGCAGCATAGAATACCAGTGGATGAATACCCTCAGAAGCCTATCCAGAACACTCTTCATGCTGCTTGCAAGCTTCATTTTTGTTGGTGTTTCTTTCCTTTAAACCTTGGTCTAGATGAACTGGTTTTCTCTTCTATATCACCTAAAATCTACAGTAGCAACTGCTTCTTATAGTCCAATCTGAAGTTTTGAAACATATGAACCAAAGGAACTTATAACTTTTTCATTGAAGTTTCCAAAACAGAAGTCACCGACTTCTGCTTCAATGATGTTCCAATGATTCTGGGTGCGTAGAAGTACATCTACGAGAGCAATAAATATCAGCTGTTCCTTTATACACCTCATACCTCACCATTATTTCTTGCCTAAACTAAGTAGCTTAAACGACATAGATATTCTAATATGTACGACTCCTGCACCTACACTGCTCATAAATCCATTGCCCCTAAATTCCCGCATCCATACCCAACAGATGTTTATGTTTTTCACAATCAACAGCGTTTGTATAATGTATCTCAGGCTAGCAAGGATAAAAACGACTCCTGCTTGCTATAATATCTGCAAACCCAGCATTTATCATCATTATCATTCATTACAATATCCATATCAAAGGAGCCATGTGAACACATACCAAAGAAGACATGAATAATCTATCTCAGGGTAACTCATACCGATGCAAGTGGCACTTCTGTATCCCGCTTGCCACTCAGATAGTTAGCAAACTCCGCGCGACAGGTATCTAGCCGGATATATGCAATGTTTAACTAGAGAAAAGGGATTATACCAAGATACAATATTCAATTGGACTTCACTATGGTGACTGAAGCAGCGCCTATCTTGATATTGAAGCGAAGAAAACAGGGGAAAGACGCTCAAGGCAGTTATGCCAATCACAAAGAATATGGGATTAACATGGTGTATTGTTTACCGGTACGAGTTTGTAACTATGAGAGTTGCATATGAGAATAGTGACAAAATTGGTAGATTGTTTCCTGAAAACAAATAAACACTGGGGTAGTATTTAATTTTGATACGATGGCGAAAGAAGAAATTTGAAGAGGGAAACAGGATGGAGGATTATTCGAGGCTGGTTAGTGATATGCTTGTTGCGTGGTGTAAACTCCCCAATTATTATCTCTACTATAATTTTTGGAGGGGACTAGGAACCCTCCAATACTCCCTTGGTTCTACCAGACTGGAATGTCTATCCAAACTGTAAGTCTCGAAAGCAAGGCCCGTACGCAAATTACGTACTCACACTTGGTACATACCTACTTCTGCCGGGTCATACATATCAGTACAAGCATATACCTCACCAAGTAGTTTGGTAAAAGCCCCTGGTTAACGTTTGAAACCAATGTCCCGACGTGTGGTGTATATGTAGCCGGGCCTGAGGCATGGGCACGAGGTTCATAGGAATAATGTACCCACTGAGAAGGATCCGGTCAGGTAACTATCTCGGATAAGATCTGAATGCACCTGTGGAGCAACAATGATATGACGGCCATTCAAAGCCATTCAGCACAAGCTTCTATGTCATCAAAAGCACATGGATGTTTTTGAATATTTTGTTCTTTTTGTTACCCAACGAAACCAGATCCTAAGAAACAAAAAAGAAAACCATATAACAAGCCATGCATAAAAAGATAAAGTGTCTACCGTAGAGAAAGCCAAATATACAGAAAAGAAAGATTTCCCTAGCATGCAGCCAGAAGAGCAGAAGAGCAGACGGCTGCACATAAAGGGAGAACTGGCGAGTGAGTGCCAACCAAGCTGCGGAGAGTCGGAGAGAGTCGGAAATTGTAAAGCTTTCGTTTCAAGTTCGGTTCGTCATTAATCTAGTTTTGCGAGACTAAACTTCTGACTCTCTGACTCCAGCTCTTCCTCTTGCTGCTGGAAAAATCTTCGATTGGTTTGGTAAAGTTGGATGACGAAAATAGGTGATGATAATTTGCCATGGTGATGCATGCCAAATTGTCGATTCTGAACGAATCTCCACTGACCACCTTGACTGAGCGAGATCCCTAAACTCCCCTTACCCCTCCCAACCCCGTACCCTGATTTTTGTTGCGAAATCAAGAAAGAAAATCAAGAGCCCCATCTCATTACTCTCGCAGTACAAAAAAACAAAAAGCGTTGAACCAGATTATTTATTTTGTTGCCCCCAATTTACTGTAACAAGATTGGCGGGTGCTCTACTTCTTCCTAAAAGAGCATCCCTCGGTCAGTCTGGCCTTTCCTCCGGTGGGCTGGCAAAGGACGGTAGCGCAAGAGCCGCAAATGACGACAGTCTGGGCATGAGAGAAGACGGTAGTGATGTTGAAGCAACCTGGGCACTTAACGTCCATGAAGAAGGACCGTGGGGCAGGCACAAGTGTCTGAGAGATTTTCGTTAGTAAGAAGCCCGTAAATGTATCGTGAGCATAGTTAAGACGCATCACCTTCATCTTGTGCTTGCGAGCCTCAGCGGCTGGGTGGGGGTTGAGGAGATCTTCAGCGAGAACCTGGGTGTAACAATCAAGTCAGTATTCCATGGCGTATATGCAAATCGATAGCACTCATTGAGGCTGTAATTATATTGTTGTCTTCCGCCACCTCAGTGACCTGTATGAGCTCCTACCGCAACATTCCACCCTCACTCCCAGGTGTCGGTATGTGGAGAAACGTACCATTCTGACTGATTTTTGATTATTTAGTTAAAGAAGAAACTGAAATCGAATGGATTGACTTGGTCGTAGACACTTCGTGAGTTGGTAGGTCGGGGGTAGGTCGTACTGTCGTTTCTATCAAGAGAAATTTCGTCAGGGAGTGGGGAGTGTCAAAAGGCAATTAATCGTGAGCCAACCCCGTTACTAAGCTGGCCAATCATAATCTAGTGCCGTGGCTACTTGATAATTTTTTGTGGTCAATAGGGCTAGGGCAAGCTAACAATGTGGCAACAGCACAAATGAGGCTACAGTACGTCAATATTTTTATTTTCCTAAATACTCCTAAACAATCCCACCCGTGCTGCGATACGTTATAGTCAGCTTGTTGATTGGGTCCATTTCTTGGATCACCATGGGAGACTAGGAGATACAGATATACCAATGGGAATCGTTAGATTACTACACTTACCCTCAACTTGAGCAAATCTGAGCATTTCCATAGATAATTAGTACTTAAAAATCTGTAAACTATATCAAGGCCTAGGTAAGCCTCACAACTTCACTAGCCTTACCACAACTCCCACTTTGACCTCTCTCCCTCCAAACCATACCCGCTCCACTGGCACAACCTGAAGCAGATCCCTCAACTCACTTTGATCGCACAACTCTTCCCATTCCTTACAAAATTCTGGTACAGTGTTCTGAGCTCCCTCCGTGGCTAAGTAAACGGTAGCCACATATGGGGCAAGGCCCCGCGGCTGCTCACCCCCAATGAGCTTTAGTATATCCAGAGCTGCCCCTGCAGGTGCTGTATTCATTCCCAGTCGTATCACAGAGCCATAAGAAAGCTTCCTGTAATTCCATGTGCGGATATGCTGTAGAGTGGCTCCGGGAATCAGTTTGTCAAGAATGGTCCACTTCCGAGTCTCATATCTATGGACTTCATCGTCGTCGTTGTCATCGATATCCTGGTAAGGAGATTTAGGATTATATTCTTCATCAATGCCCAGAGCAACCCATTCGACAGGTACTCCGCGTGGCAATTCTGGTACCTGCACTACTAACAATGGAGGGACATTGGTGGAATTAGTCACCATGCTGCTACTTCGGCCCATGTCTTCACCCTCGTAAGCAGTTTGATCAACCAAATCCTCGTCTTGAGTAGATTCCCATAGCTTGGGGTTTGGGGTATAATTTTCCTGCTCCCCATCATCAGCAGAACCACTATCATGCTGGTGCTCGATAGAGATATGCCCGATCCAAACCCTGTTCATAATATCAGCACCTCGGCTATTGGTCGTATAGCCCATGACCGAAGCATATCCCGAGACCTTCATAGCCCTAGCCACTCTCCACATATGTTGCATTGCCAACACAGTTTGAAATTCCAACATGCCCCCTTCAGAACCACTGGGAAGATCCTCCGGTATGGGCAAATCCATAGTCGGTGAAGCTAGCGGTATCTGTCCAGATATGTACACTAGGCCCTGTGTAGAAATTGCTTGACTGTATGGCCCAATATTTGCTGGTGCCCAGTAACTTCTCCCTTGTATATGAAGGCCCCTCCTCTCGCCGGAAGTACTAGCTTGTACATGAACAAGTATGTTGCATCCTGCTGGCATGGCATCTCCTATTGCAACACATACGCGAGAAGGTGGGTTTGGATGGAGGAAATATTTGTTGTAGCTGGCGTTGACGGTGCCAAAGTGAGCCATAGATCGAAGGAGGAGGGTAATATGGGTTATTTTTGCGAACCAGGAGCTCCAATCAGAAACAGCAGAAGATGGATTTGAGTCTCTATGATATTGAGCAAGGTGCTTTTTGAGAATTGTCATTATGTCTATAATTTCCTTGCTGCTGTTGGGTGCAGAGATGTTATTGATAGTAATATTGTTGCCAATGATATAACTCGTAACGGGTATAGATCCATGAACGGCACTCAAGCCTGGGCCTGACCCCAATGATACCTCCAACTTTTGTTTCCCTATCTCTACTTCACCAATTTCTTCACCAACACCCACCGCCTCAAGAATTCTCCGGAAGTATTTGTTCAAGAGCTGGGGTTTTCTCAAGTCCCTGACCCAATTGGCTTGCTCTTCTCCCCTCCCATCCTCTATCTTCCCCCACCCGGCTTTCAAGATCTTCAAATGCCCTACACCACTGTCGCCCACGATCAGCTTCAAGGCATCACCGTTCCTGTTGTCGACAGCTAGCCTAATCCTCCAGCCAGGTCCTTCCACAACTATAGTCTCATACTCTCCCCCCTCTCCGGCAATATGCACACCCCATCTATCTTTCAGTGTCCTCAATTTCATTCGCACCTGACGGCTTGTAACATTTTTCCACAGGAAGCTGTCTGGATCAAGACCAATCGCTGCCACTTTCACTATTCGCGCATCCAACCCCGCAGAGGCCATTTCATCGAGAAGGAGGTTCTGAGGGCGTTGCCATAGATAAGAAAGAGATATCAATCCTAGCCGTCCACACACATTTTCCACTCTCGTGCGCTGATAAGTTGAGAGTATAGCCCCAGAGCATACTCCAGAAGCGCCTGGTTGCTTCTTTCGGACATATTCCAACAGCCGGTGCAGATCCTCCGTCTCGTCTGTCTTTTCCAGCTTGTACGACAGGCACTGATTGACAGAGCTCCCCACTATGGATGTACGATATAAGGGCAAATTCAAGGCCGTAGCGTAATACGGCAGGAGATTATGTCCAACAGTTTGGTACATGAAGGAATCAAGTTCATCATTTTCAACGTTTGTTGATAGTGGGATTGGTTTGTCTAGGTCTTCTGCAGGGAGCCATGCCGTTATCTCCGGATCTGAGGAGGTGTCTGGGGCGGGAGGGTGGAGGTTGGCAAGCGCAACAATGCGATGCCCGTTTTTGATGCAATGGAGAAGACTAAAGAAGGAGTCTTTCCCGCCAGAGATGAGTGCAATGACATCCATAATGCGGCTTGCGTGGCGTGTGTAACAGAGGTAAGGGTTGAGATGTCGGTGCCCATGTGGGCGACTTAGCCCTTCGATCTGTTGACAGAACCTCTTTTATGCAACAACATTGAATAATGATAAGATAATATTGTAAACTAGGGATGGATGAATAGTTCGTAAAGTTATCTTCAAAATATACAAATGTAGCACAACTCCTATGACAGGCTCTCCATACGAATGCTCGGAAAGTAGCCTCAAACCGGCGCTATATCAATCTTGCAAAAGAGCTTAGTTGTCTCAAACAATAAGGATGAAACAACATAACAAACCTACGATCATGAATAGAACAGTTCTTTGATCGCACGAAGTAGCTGCCTTGCTATATCTAAAGTATATTGCCATATGTAGGATCACGCAGACTCAGTTGCACCGCACCACAGCGCTGCTGGTCACAAAATTGAGATTGCGAACGGACACCCAAACACAAGAAGAGCCCTCTATTATGATTTCTTCACTCAGTTGTCAGCATTCAATAGCAGGTTGGAATATGGCCATGGAGGGTAAATACACTACTAAAAACTTGAATGATTGACCTGAATATTGGCGATGTAAAATGGAATTCTGATAGAGTGGGATGTTTCCACAAGCACATTTAAAAAAATCTGTGCTGTTGCCAAGGCCGCCGTTTTTCAAGCAGCCAGTCCCGATTTAATTTGTTCGATCTCCACTGGCTGTAGCATGATGCACTGCCAATCGCAATTTGACCCACTTGCGCAATGGATATCCTTATCACCATCGACGAAACCGTAGTGAAGGTCTGGGGGGAAGTTACCAAAGAGAGAAGATCAGTCTCAGCACGGCCCCGACAGGCAGAGACAAACCACAACCCTGACACTGACCATATAGCACTTTGGAAGCCAGGTATCTACAAGATGGTTCACCTCATAGGTACAAGGAAAGGCCTATTAGTAGGACTATTGTATAGTCTCTCTTAAGCTATATTACAATAGTACCTAAGGTACAACCAGTTAATATAAGAAGCCCCAGCTCAGAAATATTCATTTAGTGGCTCGCATTGCGAACCAGTGAACCAGGCGGAGAACAACGATTTCCGGAACAGACGGTTTTAGAGCGCGGACTTTAATTTATATATGTACAATCATGCTCCTTCATGATCAGGTAACGCTAAGTTATATGAAGAACGTGTCTTTCATGATCAAGGATAAAGATATACATAAATACAAGGCACACTCTGTACATAAATATAGTCTCGTGCAGGTATGTAAATCTCAATCTGAACTAGTGTCATTGTCATAATCCTGGTACCTTCGTATTGAAGTCAAGAAACTGATGTTTTCATTCGCATAGAGCAATTGATAGTGTAGGAGGTTACATACTGTGCTGCTCAACTTTGAAGATTAGTACTGCTTCCGTTCAATGATTTTTCAGAGGATGGTCTGTCTTGGTCCTGATCTCATTGACAGGGTCACAAGTTCTTGATATCATATATGGGCATTTTGTTTCCCGCTGCATAGAATTATACTGGTTCAACTCATATCAATTACTTAATTATGCATTTGATCACAAAATTTTCTTATTTAACTACCACTACTCTCTCATACTAAATCTAATCACAGTCAAAATACCAGGAACCTGGTTGCTAACTATTGCACATGTCCCAATATGGACTTATCCTTCCAGTACGCATTACAATTGCGGCATGCATGTACAATTGTTCCAGAACGCTGCTCTAGTTTCACGTATTGTGTCCTCCTTCCGGGAATATACATACCCATGTCCATGTTCTCAGCTGACGGTCTATTTCAGAAACTGCATGAAGTGAGGTGTGCGGCATCTTGAAGTCAGTCTATACTATATCAAGCAGCTCCATCCTTGGTTTTCATCGCCTTTATCGACTTGAAGTTCCATTTTAAGCCAACCAGGAAATTGCATGGATTGCCTCCTTGTGGCGTTGTATATAAAAAATCAGTCCTAGAAGCTATGGCTCGGTGAGTTGCCACTTACAATACCCCGTATTGATATATCTACCTAAGAATATCTCTTGTTACATACCCACAGTAGTCAATTGCAATTGCGCACATCCCGGAAAGAATCCTGAGTGTCTCATCCTTAAAATCCGACGGGCAAATTACGCGAGTATATAAACCTCACCCACTGCTATAACACCTACTATGGACCAAGCAAAGATGTAAGGTACGGAACAGTCTCTACATTTGGGATGAGCTCTTAATCCTTCGCATGATCCTTATCGCCTTGGTTGCCGAAATGTCGAATGTGGATGGAGGTAGTCTCGGAGCCAGTAGTGATCCCTCAATACTTGGCACTGGTAGGGACGACACCCTAATACCTTACGATAAGGCGGGATTTTGGTCTGTAGACGGTCGAGCCAACATAAAACGCTCAAGTGCACTATAATTGAGACTAGCCCAAAATAAATTGGAAATACTAGGTCAGTACTTCACTTGAGCAAAACGTCTGGTTTAGTACTTGTCTCGATCGGTTGATTTGTCCGGCTTCTGTTGGACTAGTTCTAGTTGAACAAGTATTCTATAACATAGGTATGTCTGGTTGATATAAGTACAGTACCATTTGTCGATCTACATAAGCGGGGCATTTTATGTCTGGAGCCTGATTATGGGGCCTTTCCATTGCTGTAGATAGCGAGAGGGCCAACCAGTGGTTCTACCGGATAACAGCTAATTAATTTAATTCATAATCATCTCGTTACACACAAATACATAAAATATAACGCCTACAGGATATGTTGCGAGCAGATACTCCGCATGGTACCCGTTCGATACCTGAGAATATCAATACTAGTGTCGGTCAGGGATATTACATACCGTACGAGAGCGTGTTTACCCTAGTCTGGCTTTGTTTACTCTACAAACGTATACCCCGTACGTAGGACAATTATTACATATATGTAGTTAGATAGTTATCTTGCAAAGATGGCTCCGTATGCATGTAATTCCAGGCGGTGTGTCTCACTTTGAATTCAAAGGAGAAGGTAAAGAGGTGAAAGAACAGTCCGAGATCTGACATGATTAGGCACGGGGAGCAAATGACAGTCCATTCAGATTACTATCACCACTCAGATCTGCTACATATGGGACAGCATTAGATATGATATGTTTGGCCATATTCTTGGGGCATGTTTGGGCTATTCATGTAGGTGTAGTGGAAAACTACTGCCGATCGGATGTTAGTAGGGAGTAAGTTCTCTACGAGAGGCTTGTGCCAACCAGACCTAGCTAGGAGTAAGAGTATGTATAGATATATTTGGTTTCTGTACTGGAGCCTTGCTATGGGCCAAGGCTAGTTAATGCCAGAGCCGCGAGACCGTGGATGTTGATTGGGCCGCATGGCTTGTGAGGAAAAGAAACCATACTTGTTCTTCATTTGCTGCAGTGCCTAATACATTTTTTTCCAGCTTGCGTGTTATGTGGGTTGTGTTGTTGTTGTACACGCTGGGACTTCTGCCTATCCAGCTTCTCTGGCAAACCCGGCTTATTCTTGGTTCCCGGCCAGTTCCTACATCTACTCCTCTAACGCTCTCTCGCCTCCTCACCGCCCCTTCTTCGTGCGTCTATCCCCCCCCTCCCCGTCAGACAACTCGCATACCAATCCGTCTGCTCACTTCTCACCTCCTCGCCACCCATTCCTCCCACAGCTTGTCCCCGTGAAGATTGGATCTAGAGGTCGCTTCAACCTCCCACGAGCTCTCCCCGTTATCCTCGGTATTTTTTGTACCGTCCCAGCCTCACCGAACAAGAAACTTCTGCCAGTTGTCGGTTCGTGGCTTCGGCTCAATAAAGGTATGTTAGCTTAAAAAGCCCAGTTTCCCAGATCCCTCTGTATTATATTATTGCCTTCCAATTATTTGTTCTCCCTTATCGCATTTAGCGGCTATAGGTCAAACAGACAACCCGACAAAAATTTCGGGCCTGGCGACTGGCTGGCGGCGCCTGATTTTAAAGGAGAGCGAATTTAGCTCACTACCAGTAGAATAAACATTGTTGACAAGGCTGCCACTCCTCGTCAGCCGCAGAGTCAGTCATTCTCCTCACCAACGACTTTTCTGAACAACAACTTCTCTTATATCTCCCTGCACCAACACGGCCGAAACCCAAACACATACATCATCTCCATCTAATACGAATAGGAGACGTGCTTACACTAGTCCTTAAGACAGACCAAAGTAGTCCTTAACAAACACCACTTACGCTCAGGATGACGACAATGGTATGTGGCCCAACCCTCCCTGTTCTCAAAACTTCACACTGCTTCTTCTACGACTCTTCAAAGTTTCGAAGCTAAAACGTCATGAATCCGCAGGATCTGAGAGTCGGGAATAAGTACCGGATCGGAAGGAAGATCGGTTCAGGAAGTTTTGGAGACATATATCTCGGTTGGTTCTCATATTATGGTGTCACAGCTGTTATTTTACTAATCCGACTACTACAGGCACCAACATAATTTCTGGAGAAGAGATAGCGATCAAGCTCGAATCAGTCAAAGCAAAGCACCCGCAGCTGGAATATGAAGCGAGGGTCTACAAGTAGGCTCACTCTCAGCTTGAATTTGAAGTGTGTCTGACATGGTTTACTTAGATCCCTTGCCGGAGGCGTGGGTATCCCATTCGTTCGCTGGTTCGGAACTGAATGTGACTACAATGCCATGGTCCTTGATCTCCTTGGACCCTCCCTTGAAGATCTGTTCAATTTCTGCAACCGCAAGTTTTCATTGAAAACCGTGCTATTACTCGCCGATCAGTTGATATCTCGCATCGAATATATTCACGCCAAGTCTTTCATCCACCGTGATATCAAGCCCGACAATTTTTTGATGGGAATTGGCAAGCGTGGAAATCAGGTGAACGTCATTGATTTTGGCCTTGCAAAGAAATATAGGGATCCAAAGACCCACTTCCATATCCCTTACAGGGAGAACAAGAACCTGACCGGCACGGCTCGTTACGCCAGTATCAATACACACCTGGGAGTTGGTAAGCACATCACGGTTTTTTAGAAACACCGCCGTTACAGTAACGCTGATAGTTAGCTTACAGAACAATCTCGCCGAGATGATATGGAGTCTCTTGGTTATGTGATGCTCTACTTCTGCCGTGGCTCCTTGCCATGGCAGGGACTGAAGGCTGCAACCAAGAAGCAGAAATATGACCGAATCATGGAGAAGAAGATGACTACACCAACCGAGGTTCTGTGCCGAGGATTTCCCAACGAGTTCGCCATCTACTTGAACTACACTCGCAGCTTGAGATTTGATGACAAGCCCGATTACTCCTACCTGAGGAAGATTTTCAGAGATCTATTCGTTCGAGAGGGATTCCAATATGATTATGTCTTTGACTGGACCGTTTACAAATATGTTAGTCGTATCCTCCTCAAATCTGTTATTGTCAGATCACTAACATTCGGTACTCATACAGCAGAAGAACGCCCAGGCAATTGCACACGCCGCAGGTCAACAGGGACAGGTGCCACAGCAGCATCAGCAACAGGAAGAAGGAGACGATAAGGATCTTGTTAAGCAGGGCCAACGTGTAACTCGAGGGCACAACGTTGCGAATACTGGCGCTGCCACCGCAGGACAAATAACTCAGCAATCGGGTGTTACCGGAAAGCAAGGTACTGTGCCTGTGAATAGGAGGAAGGTCAATGAGAGGCCTGGAATGCCAGTTGAGTCTACTGGCGCGATGGACGCCCGAATGACGAGTGATCGAATGTTAGTGTCCCCGGTTTTCGATATCACCCACCCGGAAGATGCTAACATCCTGGATAGGCTGCGTTCCGCTAGCAAAGGGGCCCAGCAGCAGCAAATGTTCAGCTCCGGAGCCGCTGGGGGCTACCGTAAACGTGAGGACCAAGGCGGACCAAGTGGCCAACCATGGTACTAAAGGATCATCCTGTGATGATAGGTGCACGGATGTAGTAGCGGCTACAGTCAGCAGAAATCAATTTTCGAAACGGGGAGTGGGTGTGTTTTCCTGGTATTCCTTTTCTTTCGAGCCACGTAAAATGGAGACCTCGGGTAGTGTTGAAAGAAACGTCTCCTTCGGATACTGGCGGTGTGGCATCAAATGGCAGTGCTTTCCTTTCTTTCCTATTTTCCTTTCTTATATCGTCTGCATTGTTTTTCCTTCATATTATGATACATTTTTCCATCGGGCATACTTAAATATGTCTGAGGCGGCTTCCACCATATCGACAAGACTCACTCCCTCGGTTTCAAGGTGTGTATCTCTACCTACAACGTTTTACTGGATGCAACACCGTTATGGGAGACGAACAAAGACCATCACGCTTTGGCCTCTGGGTTTTAGACAAAGTGGTTCGGTTAAAAGCTCGAGCCTCTACTAGGACGGGATTCTCGACATTTCATTTCATTTTCGTTTATTTCTGCACCTGCCATTCGATGAGAGGAGAGTAGTGACACTTCGGCGTCGGGTGTCTCTGGGGATTTTACGTGGCAAATGAAAAGATGCCTGGGGATCAGGTGGAGTTGATGAAAGTCCCAATACCCACCCAGCTTTCCTGCCTTGGGTTTCTCTTGCGTAGACAGTTGGTCATGCATGACGGGACTTTCTACTCAGTCTTTCTTTCGTTGTTTTCTAATACGTTGTTTTGTTTCACCTGTGTGCTTGTGCTCTTCGATTTGCTGTTCCAGGTATCGAAAGTAGAGATCGTCGAAGTGTCCTTCATCAGCAATCAAATACTCTAATTGAGTGAGAAGGGCGTTAGACATGCTTCTTAGTCACGGCTCCTGTTTTTGTTTTGTTTATCTGTTTTCCTTAAACTTGTGTGCGCGATATGAATCTTACGATATGGGATGAGGTGGAAGAAGGTTTTCGTGTTGCTTCAGGAGGAGTGACACGGAAGCGGGGCTGTCACTGGGGAAGCTTAGGGGACGAGTTGAGGAGCGAGCGAGAGGAGAAGAATGGGGATGTTGTCCTGGTGAAGATAGAAGCAGATGAGATGAGAGATGAAGTGGGTTGGCATATGGTAAACAGCGAAGGAATCACACAATCAGGGCGGCTTCTGGGGAGGTTTTCTTTTTTCCTTGAGGGGATGATCTTAACAACTACAACTCTGCTACACCTTGTTTTCTGTTTTGACTTTTGTTACCGAACTTCACGGGGAGTGTAATAAGGGGACGTTGGGTGATACAGTTGTATGCAGTGCTTTCCTTGCATATTGTTACGTGGTGCTCAGTGGTGCCTGTTGTCTTTGGGGTGTGGGGGTTTGTGTCCTTCTCAATGGTTTCTCGAGTATCGTCCTTGGAGGCGGTGCCAACAGAGGTCTCTCTACCTGTGGGTGCCACAGTGAGACTTATGCTACCTTGGGACTATTGCTTGGCTATGGAAGGCTGGCCAGGTTAGGACAGGCAAACGGACAACGGCAGTTCACGGAAAAACCAATCTTTTTGTTATTTGTTATTTATTTGATTTTTACTGGTGAATTGCGATAGGATAGTCATGGGATAAATTCAAACCCTACCACGGTCGTTTTCATACGCTATCTATTACCTTCCTATTATTGTGCAGTGATCTGTGCTCGATTGAGCCTCACCGGTTTTGATGCCTGATTACGATGCTAGTAATATGCTGAGATGGATGCTGTAGATTGTACCTTAATTGTATACAGTACATCTGTAATTTACGTTCCTGTAGCCCCTAGCAGAGAGGTAGGTATATGGTATATATAGCGGAATACGTGCATGGGTGACGTGCAACACAAGGGTTATGATTTACATACTCTACGTAGACCCGTGGGTGGCCGTGTGGAGTTGAAATATTTGATACGGAATATGAATAGAAAGAAAATATAAAGTAACATTTTACCGCGGACTGTAATTATTTCTGGCTGGGGGTAAGGGCACAATAAACAGGGCTGAGAAAAAGAGTTGATAATGTTTGTGTAAAGTACTTTCACCTATTTTTGTATCCCAGAGTTTCAGGGTAAACCATTAACGTCAGAGCAACACAGCCTTTTTGAGGGAAAGTTATAAGCTGTTTCTACAAGACATACTGTCCCCATCAGCAGAAGCGTAAGAGAGTCGTAATATGTGGGGGGGGGAAGCAGTGCAATATACTGTCGCAGCTGAAGTTTCCCTGGGCCCCACAGATGAGTGAACAATAGTGTCCCCTCGATATAGCCTGCTTTATGTAGGATTCTACGGGGAATCTTGACTTAATGAAGATTTATTCCGTGTGATAAGAGAATTGCTTTTAGCTCGCTATAAGACTTAGATGCGTATGGGTAAGGAAAACTTTATTGTATATGAGTGTAGGAGAGAGAGTATGTATTCCCTTACTCGAGCTGGTCATATAGAAGCCTCTGGATACTTGCATGAAAATCGACAATATCGCCTTTTCACAATGCAACTAATAATTATTGAGTAAGGAATCAAATGAAAGCTAAGATACAAGAGTACCCATATTTCACTTCCTAATACTTGGTTTACCGGCCCCTAGTAATAATGACAGCCTTAACTCGCTTTGGGCAAACCCTGGCAAGCTTCTTCAAATACGCTGGATCTAAGTGCTAACAGCAGTGAGTGAAGCTTGCTCAATAGCCTCCTTCACAGCCTCCTCCCCGCCTGCCATCTCCTCTAAGTCAGGGTACTATTAGTGGAGTACAACCCAAATGTTTCAATGGCATTAAGGTCAGGTGAATAGGCTGGCCATGGATCCTGTTTTTCGAACCAATCCCTTACAATATGTACCACATGAATTGGTGCATTGTCTGGCATGAACAAGAAGTCCTTTCTCTCACCCAGTCCATCCAGGAATGCTGGCAATCCTTCCTGTAAGGCCTTAATATATGACCCTGCACTCATTCCCTCCTCCCAACATCCTAAAGGTCGCTGTGTATTGGGGTTGGACCACCTTGTATTCCTCCAATAAAGCATCTCCACATCATTTGAGATACTTTAGCATCATTTTGTCTCCTCCAATATAATCTTTCTTAAACTTCTCATCTAGATATCCAAACCCAAGTGTCTTGCTTGCCAATCCCCAACTGTACAGTAGTCTCATTACTCAGAATGACCTTTTTCTCCCACATCGAAGAACTCAGTGCCTATACTTCCGAGCCCAAGCAAGGCGAGCCTTTGTGATCTCCTCCGTAAGATTAATTTGTCCTGCAGCTCGCCACTTTCGGATCCTCCGCTCTGTCAACTTCCGGCTATGGTTAAAGGGGATACATGAGGGTGAATGTTGATTTGGGTGGCATAGAGATGTTGGCGCCGTCCTTCTGGAGTTGAAATCACAGCTCCGACTATTGGCATATCTTCTGCAAGAGTTGTCTTCTGAGAAATGCACCTCGTGGTTTTGACTTCTGGTGTAATTTTTCCAATGGACACCAACTGTAGTCCCACCAGCATGGTCCTTCCAGTACTTGGGGTGGTTCTCCACGCTTCTTGGACTCTTACTAAACTAACGTGCAGATATCGGGTCAGTCAGGATTTCTAGTCGTAAAGGTCCGAACATTCGGCAAGGAATTGTTCTAGCCAGGTATCGAGCTCATCCAACCATCCTTCCATTCGTTCGTGATCGCAGAATTCTCTTGCTCGGTATCGGTTTCAGAGTTAACAGGTTCTGCTGAACTTGTTGTCAGCTCCAGTGGTGGTTGGGGGTGTTGAGATGCATTGCTCCTTCGCTGTCCGTCTATAGACTCGGTGCGTATTCGACACTGAGTTCGTTCAGTAATTGTCTTCCCCACGCTGCGTCCTTCGCTCCTTCGCATCCCACTATATATCCGGCTTTGCCAACCCAGCGCTTGGCGTCCTAGGGTGATTAGTACTCCTGTCTGCGACCAGTTTTCCTCCTCTCCATAGAATGCATCTGCGAATATTCTCAAGACGAGTCTTATGGCATTTTGATACTCATGCTTTCCAGGCGTAGCGAGTATAAATACGGTGGGCCGCGATAATCATCATAGAGTCCTTCGCCGCCAATGTATTGCTGTAGTCCTCCGATCAGTAGGATTTGTCGTAGCATTCGAAACCATTCGTGCCGGCTTGTTTCAACCCGGAGAGTGCCTTATGGAGCTTCCAATGTTCGATTTCTCCCTCCTCATTAACGTCGGATACGTGTAGATAAAAGTCCACTACATCCCTTTGCCGAATTACCCATTCGTTCATACAACTCTTTAGCCGCTTCCACCCCTTGCTTTCGCTTGATGCTTGCTACTGCTCCCAGAGCTTCCTTTCATTTTGGGGTTTCCGGTTTAATCCAAAATCTCGTTTCCTTTTGCGAAGAATCCTATTTCCAGTTGTTAGGGTCACCTTTTCATGCTTCCATGGTGTGCGTGGGGGCCATCCGGAGGCCGCTGATGATGCCATGCCCTGAAAGTCTTTGAAGATTGGAGGAACGGCAGCGGCTCTGCAGGCTTGGCGCCACGCTCTCCCAGGAATATGAACTAGAATCTGATAAAAATAACCCTTCCATCTGATAACCGTCGATTCGTTAGAGTGGAAGCTACCCAGGCGAAACGGTAAAGCTGTTCACACGGCACTGAGAGGGGTCACCATTGCCAGCACCCACCGTCAATTGTGAAGCTTCACACACAGACCTGCATCGGCACTCGGGCCAGATTCGCACTGCTCGGCTTGGTGACAATTGCACGCATCAGCAGCCCATTCCTCTCGGAGCGTACATATAGCTAGTATCTCATGATGAGTTATTCCAAGAAGGATGAAGATGGGGACTCGGCGATCTGCAAGGTGGACAGAACATCCGTGTTTCAGGAGGGTATTTCAACCTTCCCGCCCTCTCTTCATCTAGGCATGCTCGTCTAATCAGCCTCTCCAGCCCGTCTATTCAACTCTTCACCGATTTCTCCACGAAAATGCCGTCTCCTTCTCACAAAGATAACATATCTCCTATACAGTGGAGAGAGGTTCCCCGTGGCGGAAGCTACCTCCCTGTTCTTCGGTATAACCAAGCTCTTCCAGCACAAGGATGCAAGTTTAAGGCAGATGGTATATCTAGTTATCAAGGAGTTGGCTAGCACAGCGGAAGATGTCATCATGGTTACAAGTAGTATCATGAAAGATACGGCGGTTGGAAGTGATGTGGTTTATAGGGCAAATGCAATTAGAGCTCTTTGCCGAATTATTGATGTGAGACCTAACGTTATGCTGGCGCTGAATGCTACTGACTCCCAATTCACAGGGGCAAAACGTCCAAGCCATTGAGCGCTTGATAAAAACGGCCATTGTCGACAAAACTCCGTCGGTTTCTTCAGCTGCCCTTGTATCAGCATATCACCTTCACCCTCTTGCCAAAGACGTTGTCCGAAGATGGGCAAACGAAACTCAAGAAGCCGTTCAAGCCACGAAATCATTCGGTTCATCAATTATATCGGGGTTCGGCGGGAGTTCATCTGCTACCTCGGGCACTGGGATGGGCCAATATCATGCTATCGGCTTGTTATACAAGATGAGGGAACATGATAGAATGGCTCTTGTCAAAATGGTACAACAATTCGGGCAGGCCGGTGTGGTTAAGAATGCTGCTGGGGTTGTACTTTTGGTTAGGCTGGCGGCCAAGCTTGCGGAAGAGGATCCTAATTTGAGAAAACCAATGTGGACTCTTCTTGATGGATGGTTGAGACACAAGGCGGAAATGGTGAACTTCGAGGCTGCTAAGGCTATTTGCAACCTTAGCGATGTTACTGATCAGGAGGTCGCCCCAGCAATTCATGGTGAATATACAGCCTCCCATGCTTCTGGTGCTTTAGCTTACCTCGTGTCTTCTAGTCCTTCAACTATTCCTCACTTCACCAAGAAATGTTTCTAAGTTCACAGCAATCCGTATTCTTCACAGCTTTGCCTCCATCCGTCCTGTGGCCGTGAATCCATGCAATATGGACATCGAGAACCTAATCGGCAACCCCAACCGCTCGATAGCGACTTTTGCTATCACAACCTTACTCAAGACTGGTAATGAAGCTAGCGTAGATAGACTGATGAAACAAATTAGTGGATTCATGGCAGATATCACAGATGAATTCAAAATCACTATTGTTGAAGCTATTAGAACATTGTGCTTGAAGTTCCCACAGAAGCAGGCAGGAATGCTAACATTCCTGAGCGGAGTCCTAAGGGACGAAGGAGGCTACGAATTCAAGAAGAGTGTGGTTGAAAGCATGTTTGATTTGATCAAGTTTGTATCTGAAAGTCGAGAGGAGGGTGAGTAATCTTTTCCCCGTGCAGAGACCCTGTGCTATAACCTGAGCTAACTAGAACTCCAGCTCTGGCACATCTCTGTGAGTTTATTGAGGATTGCGAGTTCACCAAGCTCGCTGTTCGTATCCTTCATCTCCTTGGAACCGAAGGACCAAAGACAAGTCAACCTACGAAATTTATCCGATACATATACAACCGTGTGGTCTTGGAGAATGCTATCGTTCGTGCAGCCGCGGTCACCGCCTTGGCTAAGTTTGGTGCTGGAGAGTGTGGAATCAAGCACCCTGATGTGAGGAAGAGCGTTGTCGTACTCCTCACACGATGCTTAGATGACCCTGATGACGAGGTCAGAGATCGTGCAGCATTGAACCTCAAGTTAATTCAGGATGAGGATCAAACCATCGCCGAGAGGTTCGTTAAGAATGGTGGGTACATTTATTCTAGTCTTTGCAGTAACTTCACTCATGTGATATTTAGAGTCAACATTTTCCCTCCCTGTTTTCGAACACCAACTTATTATGTATGTTACCGGGGACCCCTCAACATTCTCCACCCCATTTGATATCTCTTCTATTCCAATTGTCACCCGTGCAGAGGCCGATGCACAAGATCGCAATAACAAACTCCGCTCATCGAGTGCTCTACCTACGCTCAAGCCGCCTACTACCGGTCCATCCCTGAGCTCTGCCCCAGGAATCGCATCAGTCTCCGACCACGCTACAACATCAGCGGCTGCTCAGACACAGAAATATGCTGTTCAGTTGGCTACCGTTCCAGAACTCAAGCCCTACGGTGCTCTCCTCAAATCTTCAAAGGAGGTGCCACTCACGGAAAGCGAGCAGGAATATGTTGTTACAGCGGTAAAGCATATCTTCAAGAACCACCTTGTGCTTCAATTCAATATCAAGAATACCCTCCCTGAGGTTCTTTTAGAGAATGTAACTGTTCTATGCCAGCCCTCCTTACCAGAGGGCGAAGAAGAGGATGCTGGAGAACCACGCTTGGAAGAAGAATTTATCATTCCCGCTCTAGCTTTGAAGGCTACAGATGAGGCTCCCGGAGTCGTCTATGTAGCCTTCAAACGTACTGAGGCGTCCGAGCCCGAGGACCCGGAGGTGGAGGCTTCCGACTTTGGATACGCCCTTGCAACCTTCAGCAATAATCTCAAGTTCACAGTGAAGGAGATCGACCCTACTACAAGCGAGCCAGAAGATACGGGATACGAAGATGAGTATTCTGTGGAGGACCTCGAGCTTCAAATTAGCGACTACCTTGTCCCATCCTTTGCCTCGTCCTTCCAGAACTTATGGGAGCAGATTGGCGCTGCAGGGGAGGAGGCTACTGAAACATATAAGTTATCCGCGGTCAAAGGGATCCAGGAGGCTTGTGAGACTATCCCAGCACAACTTGGTCTGCAACCTCTGGAGGGAAGTGATTTGGTTGTCGCACAGAATGCGGCTACACATGTCTTGAAGTTATTTGGTAAAACGATTGGTGGAGGAAGAGTAGTGGCTACGGTTAAGATGGCTTATAGCAGCAAAAGTGGAATGGTGGTGAAGATCACATGCAGAAGTGAGGAGGAGGGGGTTGCCACAAGGGTAGCGGGGGCGATTGCGTAAACTTCATGCTTCATAAGGATCGAAGGTGATTAATAATGGATATGAGTTTGATCAGTTTTTATGGAGTGATGTGATGTGTGGCTAGGCGGCTGTACGGTGAGGAGGTCTTCTCGAATTCGCGTTTATAGTAGTTAAATTACGTGGTTGTTGCATGTTGCTATATCAATAGAAATCATCTCGTACAGGGCTGGCACAAATTCGGTCGAATGCAATGCCTGCAGTGATCCCTCGGTGCTCTTTATATCCATGTATACATGTTCTGGGCCGCCCGCGGTGGCGGCATACCACTTTGCCCCTCGCGATTACTGAACTGGATAATAATCTGATGTGAGATTGGTATACTAATTATTTATTTTATATTATTTTAAACTACTCATTACCCAGTAAGGGGACCATGTGATATACTAATTAGATATGTCTGATGTGAGATAATTGGTCCGACATAAGGTATGATCTGGAGTGGGCAGTTTGTCGATGCTGAGCACCGTATTCAAAGTTTAAAAGCCCAGCTGAGATCCGGTATTGTGAGATTGATTCATTCCTCAATATCAATTAATATGCAAAAGTTATTGCAAAACCACAGCCTGAACGCCATCAATTAGGATGGTGTACTTTTTTAAACATTTATCGAACCAAAGACCTTCAGCCAGCATTTAATCTCTTGGGCTTGGAAGATGAAATTACGGATACTCCAGCTACTCGACAAATTACAATCATCTTCGCCAATGCTGTTCGGCGGCATCTTCAACAACTCGAGTTTCAGTCGCAAAACGTCCTGTGCCAATTGTCGCTGACGGTGCTACAAAAATGGCTTGAAATACTAGCAGATCATGACTGTAGTTTAGGTAGCTGAACGAACACAAATGGACTATTAGATAATAACCCAATTGACCAGAGGATGACCGCCCGGAGAATGACCCAGAGGAGATTCCAATCGACTCAGACCTAGATACAGCTGTTACACGTCCCGCAGCTCCCAGGCCAGCTTCTGGCCGATACTGCCTGCGCCGGAATCAATGATAGCCTAGTTGTATATATTTGATATAGGTCTTTTTAGGTATATTGTCATTAATTCAACTGCATTATGTACCAAATCCAGTAATTAAACACATTGTCCGCGAGCAGTATAATTTTTCTTTGCAAGTTGAATCCTCGAATGTGTCTCGACATCAACTTTAACATGAGGGTTACGAGAACAGATGACATGAGTCAAGCCGACGTATAAATACCCAGAGTACGAGGCAACTAGCCTAGAATACTTGTGGTGTAGTTTGTAAGGATCTGTTGTTTTGTAGAACCTCACAAATATTGAACTGATAGTCCTCAGCCCTACTGTCTTGTAAACCGTTTTGAGGAGAAATGGTTTACAATGATAGTAAGACCATGGGGGTATGTTTCTCAACGCCAGTGCGATTTATATGCCAATGCGACTGACTTTTGTATACGTCAACTCGATTTTTATTGCATATGAAACGCTACTCACCTGAACGTTTATGCATACAATTATAATTCTTTCCCAATCAGTAAGTGCTACTATGGCAAGGGATTGTTCATGTATGATGATGAATATCGTGTACAACATTCACTTTGTGATTAGAATCAGCTTCAATGGTGGTAGGATACCTTGAAACTAGATGGAGATATTGAATGAATAAGCCTGAAAGGCGGAGTGAGAAAGAAGGCGAAGACACTTGACGTCATTAAAGAGGTAGAAAGAAGGCAACAAGTATTCAGCAACAAGGCAGTCCAGCTAGGTTGGAACGGTGACACACATTGCAGAACCAATAAGGGAGACCTCTTTAGAAGTGTAGCTAGAAGACGCAGGAAGAGGAGTGCAACGAGGGAGTCGCATTGTCTTGGCCTGCATGGCTGACAAAGGGTGTGGACACAGATGGAGCAGTTTGGTGTCCAAAAAGGGTGTTCGGAAAGAGGAAGAATAGGACTGGTACCTGGCAGATACTTTTTTTTTCAGTATTGAAGTAAAGTAGGGTGAGGATGACTAGAGAGTAGAGGATGTCTACTTCTTGTGTTTCCCCGCTGAACGTTTGCGTTTGTTGTTCCGAAGGCATGGGGCCTCCCTAAAGACACAAACAACTATCAAAAATCAAATAAAAAAAAAATTAGAATGAGCTTAAAATTTTTGGATAAAAGCATGGATGGAAAACCAGACTACTGAGTACTACATACCTATATTTAGCTATAAATAGTCTACAGCAGGGAACTTCTGGCTTTCCGTGCGTGAATTAGAAACATATTAATGTAGCTTCAGATATCAACTGAAGAGTATAGATAAATGCTACATGGCGTTGAAAACATACACCCCGGTCCTATTAGAACCATAAACAATTTCTCTATGAACGAGACATCTATTGAAGCCTGGTTGTGTGCGCTGATATATGAGCTATGGCTAGATCCTGCGCACGAAGCGCGTAGGAGGTCAAAAAGTGCCTAATAAGGTATAGACGAGTAAGCTAAGCTAACACAAGACACTTTAGTCTGATAATCATGTCAATCTGATTACCCTTTTAGAGTAGTGTCATAGTAGTAGGGTTCTGCTTTAGGCAGTCGTGATGGTGTGGCAGACTAACTTTAACACAACATTCATGTTATACCTTGGCCATTGACTATTTACTTCCTTAAAGTAACGAACTGGAAAGTTATTGCGAGGCCAAATGCAAGAATGCTAGAACTACTTAGAATATGTTCTGGCCAGCTCATAAACAGCCAGGAGTTCAGGATAGCTAAGATGCACTAATAATAGATTTCTCACTTTTACAGATTTCGAAGGCTCTCTCGCTCATAGACCTTGTGATTCTTAAGTTGGGGGAAAGAACCATTATGTGTTATTTGAGAGTGGCAAATCTGTACTATAATTCAATATGTCCATACGTAAGAAATGGAACCTGGCATACTCTCACGTGAGGGCCTTCCACAAGGATATCAGGCCTCAAAGATAATCAATAGATTCAAGAATTTATACCCTTCGCGAACTGTCCGAGTGTTGTACAGCTCACAAGTGACAGGCTCGTTCATGAACCGGCTGTATAATGGGCTGGCCAGAACATATATGTGTAGGAGCATTGACTTTACATACATAGTTAATATCTTAGGCCAATCTGAGGCTCCGAGGATAGGGAGATTCCCTAATTCTCTAATGCTCGACTGCTGGCTCCGCACCTGTACCAAGATATGTAAGTGGATATCTTTGTGGAAATCGAATTGCTCGCTTCATCCCCCTTAGTAGTTCATTTCTGGTGGTAGTGCTTCTGATCCAAGGTGTACTCCTGATCTAGGGTTTTATAATTCCTAGAAGCATAAGTAGCAATGGAATGGATGCTTGGCTTTCTCCCATTATGGCCTATAGCGAGTGCTGCGGTAGGCCTTGTGAATCACCAGGTATAAACTATCAAATACAAATGACGTAACGATATCCCAACCCCACATTACCAAGTCTCACTGCCTACCATTAAGCTCATATCGGAAACACACGAAATGATATAAAATGAAAAGCAAAACTTGGCTTTAGGGTCTCAATATGCATATACGATAGCATAAGTCTGATATCTGTCAGCGCTGTGACTCGTAGAGTTTGGCAGTATACACCACTGTCAATCGTTAGTATATATACAGCTTCACGTAATTACTTGTAAAGTCAATTTGAACCGCTTGTAGCCCGCTTACCTTTAGCTTCAACTCGGGTATCAAGACCAAATCAAGTATTAGTTATGATATGACTCCTAGGCCTAAACCCGGCCGATTTGACACTGTCGAAATGATTCTTGAGCGTTTGTGTTGCTAACCGTCTGCCGAACTGTTCTGAATTTCCATGAAGCTCACTGAGCCAGGGATGCCTAAGGGCGGCTCTAGGTTTGGCTCGAAGTTTGACATCCGGCTGTATTAAGCTACCGATGAAGTTTCTAGTTTCTAAGTGACAAAACCCTAGCTTTTCCTTGAGACAGGGGGTTTTCGTGTATTCGTATTGGCATATCGCTAGTGGGTAAGTAAAAATGTCATTACCAGTTAAGATCCTAAAAAGCAAGCATCCTACTGCCCAGCTATCGACTGCTACCGTGTGCGTGTCTGCAAATCTCTCGGGGGCCATATACTCCGTTGTTCCAACAAACGTGGAAAATAGATTGCTTTCGTTTTGGTTGCCCTGATTCGCTATACCAAAATCTCCTACTTTAACAGTCAGGCGGCAATCTTCATCCATTTTCGGGAAAATGTTCTAACCACGTGACAGTATATGTGAGTATATGATGTGTGGATAAACTTTCTGAGGCACTTGACTCACAAATGGTTTTATATCCCTATGAACTACCCCATTAACATGCATGAACTTTAGTGCGTGAAGCACTTGTTCCGCAACAATTTTAGCATCGCTCTCGCTCCACCGGACTTTAATGTAGTGCCCAAGGTCACCATCGGGCATGTACTCCATAACGATGTGAATGACATCATATTTATCTGTGTAATTTCCGTAAAATGTGACAATAAATTGATACCCGGACTGAGAGTTTTCTGAACTGTTATGCCACATCTATTTTAAAGGTAAAATATAAGCTAAACTCGAGCTATCGGCTACATAGGATAGGAAAATCATACTCCCTGTTTACAAAGAACATCCATTATTTCCTTCTCACGCTGCCGCTTATCAGGGTCATGCGCATGCAGTACGTGGCCTTCACTGTTCCTACCCAACCTCTTCACTGCACATACCTGCGGTATTGGGCATTGAGCGCAAGGCGGATCACACCGAGGTAGCTGGAGTTGCCGCTTATAGACAGTCCCCCCAGTTCCTTCCCCGAGTAGCTCACTGGGAACTGGGAGACGAGGTGCTGAAGTTGCCTCTGGAGTTCTCTCGAATATGTCAGGGAAGGTCCAACCTTGATCTATCAAGACTTCTCGGGATGCTGGTAGCCTATAATCCATGCACCGCCCGCCTGAGAGTTGCATCCTGAATTTGGTGGGGCGTTGTCTGGTTGTTGGTTTGAACACAGCTTGAAGATTGTGATCCTGTGTGCAAATGATGTATTTAAGGCTGAATTGTGTGCGGCTTTTGTGTGAAATGCAGCGAGTAACTCGGTGCCGATGCTGGCACGTATAAGGCTTCGGCACGGCCAACGCATCCTCAAGGCCGTGGTAGGGTTAATTCTCACGCAAACCGCAGTATGAAATACAACTTACGGCTTCTCCATTGGTTCGGAATCACATCTATCATATATTATGCCTTTCCGATCCAACGGCTATAGGATCGAAGGATAGTACTCCGCAAGAAACTACTCCGCAAGAAGACTGATTGGATTTCAACGTGAATTTGATACGTTCTTTTAAAGCCTAATATATGACAGATCGTAGTAATCTCCCTCCCCATTACTACGGACAAGGAACTTCACCCATTGATTGTGAGGTGCAATAACGCAGATTGAAATATATTGAGCCTGCTCACGGCGGTGGGGTACCAGTATGCCAAAGTCAAGACCCCAGCCTTGTATAGCCTTGTATCAGGTACATAGATAGCCAAATTGCAAATTGCACTGAAAATGCGGCATAAGCAACTGGAATTGATCATGATCCAAACATATATGACCAACTGTGGTCATTTGGACTTGAATATGCCTTCAGCCTCGTTTCATCCCTACCCCGCATCGGCAAACAAAAAACGTTTTTCTCAGGTATTTCAATTATTTCAACTTTGTGCCAGGGTTGCCGTTTGTGAGAGTTTCGTTACTTAACCCAATCATACACTACATCTAAGTCCCAAAAATTCACTTGCGTCGAGTTCAAGCCCCCTGTCTCTCATATATTTCCAACAGTAATTGGGCCCTGATCGTCCGTATTTGCTTTACTATGGACCCTTTAGGTGGCGTAGGGTTTGTGTGTGGAGTCTTAGGGGTAATGGATTTATGTGCAACGTATGTTTTATATGATGTCTCTGAGTTACTGTCAAAACTCTTATTTCTAGGTGTCTAACATAGTGGACTAGATACGGTCAGATATTGATGACAAAGTACGAAACGTACAGTCATGTCGACTCAGCCCTCGCAGAAGTACTCCTCAAAACAAAAAACCATTGGCAGATTATTGAGGTAGAGATGGAAGTCTTACGAAGCCTCTCCCATCGTTTAGATGAAAAACTACAACTTCACCTAGCTCAAATGTTCAAAATGCTCCAAGGGAAATTACAAGAAATTGTTTCCACCCTAGACACTGTCATCAGTGACAAGAAACAGGCGAAGGCGGTTAATTTAGACCAGGTGTCAAAGAAAAAAGGCAGTATCAACAAAATAAGATTTGCCAGCCACGCAAAGGGTACCATCGACAAGATTCTGAGGGACATGGACCACTGGCACGGCATGCTTCAACCTTATTGGTTTCTGTTGGGCCGGCTTCAAGATCCCGCTGTTGACCAACAGTTATCTACCTATGAAAGGAGCGGGAGTAAGCAAGTTTGGAGGCTTCAAGAGCTTAGGAATGCAAGAGCTTAGGAATGCAATACAGGGGGTGGGGAAACGCGAAGAAGGAATCTTCATTACGGAAAGTGAATGGATAGAGAACAGATCCCCAATCTTGTACACGGGAGGAGAAATTGCGCAAGATGCTGAAACACGGGCACGCCTTTATATCGAGTCGCTGGTGCCACATCCATGCACTTCTGTAAATCTTGCACTACAGAACGCCAGGGATCTTGGCCGTATACTCTCCGTCGTGGAACCAAGGCTTTTCTGTATTTTGGCGTGCAGAGGAGTAATCAAATTGCCTGGGTCTTCCGGCAAGAGGGAATCCTTTCAACTGGTTTTCCAAATTCCTGAAGCCCTGCATAGCCCGCGAAGTCTTCGAGAAATATTACTTCATGATCAAAAATACCCACTCGATGAACTTCTCAATTTTGCAAAGCAACTAGCTAGGGCAGTCATGTTTGTCCATACAACAAACTTTGTGCATAAGAATCTACGGCCTGAGACGATTATCGCCTTCCAAGACAGTGCGACTTCAAGCTCCTCCAACCGCCCCATCGGACTTCCTTTCTTAGTTGGGTTCCAGAACGTTAGACCGGCAGCCGGGGTAACCTATCTCTGTGAAGATGGAGTATGGCAGAAAAACCTCTACCGTCATCCTACAAGACAAGGGACACTACCTGAGGATACCTACCGGATGCAACATGACATCTATAGCCTGGGCGTTTGTCTTTTGGAGCTCGGTATATGGGAGTCGTTTATCATTCCGGCTGAATTTAGTGAGAGTTGTGGTCCTAACCCCAACTTAAATATTCCAAGGTACCTCAAATTACCGCCTTCGAAGCAAGCTCGCGCAATCAAGCAAGAATTCTTAGACATGGCGACCAAGAGACTTCCAAGCCTCATGGGACCTCGATATACCCGGATTGTGACGATGTGTTTGGGTTGTCTAGACCCGGGAATCAATGATTTTGGCCACGAGCGTGAATTTTTGGACGTTGACGGTATTCTCGTGGGAGTAAGATATATCGAGAAGGTATGTTAAATGTGATCAAAGCCATACTATAGATAGATAACAAAACTATGAAGAAAATTCCTGACAAGATATATACTACAGGTTATTCTTCAATTGGAAGAGATCATAGTGTAGACCCAATTTGGATCTTTGTGGGGAGTTGGTAGTCACCGCTCCGGCTGAACCAAACTGTGCATATGGGAAATTCCCATCATGCTATAGGTTTGTGGGCTGCAATGCAAATGAATGTATATATATGTTCTAGGCGAGGCAGGTCGCTCGGTTTCTGAATCGTCCAGCACCCTCAGAATCATACGTCAAAACTTCAAGTATGGACTGGATAAGGGCCTAGCTTTGCTCACACTCGTCAATGATCCCCATAAAACATCTTTTTTTAATTCTAGATATTTGATCACAATTTTCCTTCCCTCCAAGTTTCTTTCCCTCTTTTATAATTCTTTAGCCCCATATATTTCTTAGAGAATAGAACGATGGAATTTGCATGATAAGGTCCTGAGGGTTACACGAAGCCCCGAGGATATATTGAAAACCTATCATGAAATGGGCTTAAACCCCGAAACAATACGAAAGCTTGAGGCGATACGGCACGAGACTAGGCGATACGCACTTAATGACGACTCCAGACTATCCTCCAGTGGATAAACATAGAGGGTATTGGGGATGGTGGTTATCGATTAGCCCCATCCTTATTTACATAGCTCAGATAAGTCAGCCTTGGCGCTCATGAAGGCCTTATGCCTTGTGTTTGCGGAGAATGAACATCATTAGAGGATACCATTAGTTTGAGAACTCAAAGACTTATAGATTTTTCTAGCTGTTTTTCCTATGCCCAACTCTTGAATCATAAGTACATAGAAACAATATTTTGTTAAGGCATTCAAACTTACATATACAACAATTTACTGGTCAACGAGACATATTGCTCAACGGATGCAGTGACGTTCAGCAAGCTTAATTCTAATATACTCTAGCCTGGACCACCCGTTGACCAGTACTGTAAATTGCTGTACCGGGAAAACTGGTGAATAAGACACCTTGTCGGTTTTTGAGACATTTCTAATTACAAAGCGCACTAATACTAATTCTACCTGAATCTGTTGCTAGGACAGGGGGCTCGGCATGAACACATTCTATGCCGTCTGTAGCCTCTACTATATTCTCAACCTCTTCCATCTATCTGCCATGCCCTACCGTAATATCTGGTAGGCCACACACATAAAGCTTTGCATTTCAGTCCCATTAGGAGATATAGAAATACCTGCCTGTTTAAAAGACTTAATAATACTCTCCTTTTTCTCTGTATGTAACCAAAGCCATGCTTGTCCAACTGCTTCAGTTATGAGAATACCTCCGGTTCAGAGAATTGACACTCCTGGGTTGTAGAGCAGTAGATTTGCCCTTAGGCCCTGGTCAGGTGGACTTAGTAGCTGAGCCTAGAATTGTTGACATTATTAGGTATTGGAATATTGAACTTTAATCCGATAATCTCGATAATCCATACCTACATATTTCCTTTTCCTCCTACTATATTGACCGGTTGCCAACTTTTCATGTTGAGATCTTGCCCGGTTGCATGGTGGCTTGCAGATGTCTCAAAAACCGACAAGGTGTCTTATTCACCAGTCTTCCCGGATCAACAGTAGTCAGATGCGTGAGGAATCAGATTAATAGCAAAACTCTCGATCGTCTTGGCACGTCTTGCAGGATCTTGTATTTGGCTCCATATAAACATAGGCAATATAGATATACATCAAACAGTGTGTACTTGACAGCTCATATAGATATCTTCCGAGTCCCATCTGAGATAAGAGATACCTAGATAACAATCCTGCATGGTACAATAGCCGAATAAATTACTTATGTATCTGAAGCTTCACATCAGCAAGCATAAATATGGCTCAAAACGAACCCTGAATATTTACGATCATGAGTCAAGAATACTTCGACAACACTTTGGGTACAACGAAAAGTTCCACTTCACATTGCAGAACCAAAATAAATGGTAGAAATAGACAGAGAACAGGAATGAAGGCTAGATACAAGGAGAAAGAGGTGTACCATACCTAGCATACGGGTACAGCATCACCTGATAACACTACATCAACAAGTCTATACTACCGAAGTTATTTTGTCAGCATAGAAGAGGTCTGGATTATGCACGTGGTTTCAAGTTCAGGCTCCATCTAAGCTTGCAGTCTACCCTGTGACCGATACCCCTGAGAAGAGGAAGCCGAATGGCTTCCACATGGCAAAGCCAGGTTGCTGACACAGAAAGACGTTGACAAAGGCATTGTTTAGTTGAGACAGCATTAGCAGCAAAGCGGACAGAGAGTTCCTTAAATGCTGATAGACATGCAGGGCCTTATGTGTTCTTGGGTATCTATCAGAATATGTTAGAGCTGGATAGGGTGGTTGTAGGGTGATATGTGCATAAGGGGGAGTACGGAGTATTGAGTGTGTTTTTGATTAAAGTAATACGTGCTCGAATTGTTTCATTGTGAAGGCAGGGGTTCATATCTGGCCATAGTGTCATGAGAAAAACACGGGTACCTACCTGTAAATGCTACAGCAAAAAAAAAGGCCAAAAAAAAGAAGAGGGAAAGGAAAGTACCCCAACTCGGGGCTGCTTCGCTGGAGGTATAAATTTTTTTTAGATTGATTTAACAGTATTGGAAGCTTTTTAATCAGCTCAAGCTGGCAACGCAACGGTCACTGATCCCGTGATATGGTTCGATGAATTGTTGCAAGCTGCACACCTGGCTAAATGAGGTATGGAATTCAAGTGGCCCATGCAGCGTACAACAATTCACCGTGGTAACAAGTAGGGAGCTCGCCCTTCAAACTGTGATACTCGAATATAAACAGACATTATTAGTAGAATATCAGACATATCAGACATCATAGTAGAAGACAGACGTCAGAGTCCATGCATCAAGAATAAGAATCATGGTCTAGAACATTAGTCCGGAGAGAGCCTAGATCAAGGTCACGGTTTAGAACGTTAGACCTCAATTGACTGAGATATAGTCATCAACAAGTACCAGCTATAAGCAGCTCTTTACCATTTAGCAATGCCTCCTAAACAAAAGACAACGTATAAATAACGCAGTGAAGTTCAAGTTTGGCTAAATACGTCCACCGGTCTGCTGTAGACAACCTCAGCTTTGACATAGTCTCGATATTTATATTTTTATTTCCCTTCTAATCTTGGGGGGAATCTGAAACCACTCGTTTTCTTATGGTGTATAAAATTCACGTCGCGGATTGCGGCCTATGCCCAGAGCCAATCATATCAAACAAGCCTACGTTTTCTACCCGTCATTGGGCATTTGTATGGCCCACCCCAAATCGTTGCTTCTTGGTCACCGAATAAAATCCACCAATTTGCTGGGGGAGGAACAGACTCTGATGACGATACGATGGGTATTTAATGCCTTATTTTCTGATTATCACTTTCCCAGTAGATTGTTAATTTAGAGAGTGCACACTGGGTATCTCAAAGTAGCCTGGTCTGTTAAAACTAGTTAGAATTCGAATCATGTACAGTCGCGGTAAACGAACCTCGCAACGAAATTTATTGCGCATTGTCCTCTAACAGATCGTACTCACCAAACGTGAACCCCAAATTATCTTGTACGTCTAACTATCGGCGAGAAAGCCCTTATTTGTTCTTGCCCTTACGGCCGCCCTCACAAGTGCAGATCGCGAAACACCGACTCTTGTTCTTCAGAGTTGCCAGTCGAGACTTCTCGCCTATAGCTACCGATAGCTGTAAGCCGTCCTCTCGGAGCCTCCTATAGGCTATAGCTACTCTTATAGCTATATATCATCAATTGGATATTGGGATGTGTAATTTCTGTGCTGATCCTGCGGTTCCTGTTAAAAACCAGGCTGAAAACTTTGACTTTTCAAGTTTTCCAAAAAGCCGCAAACATCTATTCAACTACTATACCCTCAACAGCGTGACCCACTACAGGAAAAAGTGAGCTACCAACGTAGTCCTGGTATCAGTCCCACCAGATACTTGCAGTTACACGAGTCGGCAAAGACAAACAATCGTTAGGCAAAGATATACAAAACCTATAGGGTACGAGTCCCTGCGGGATTCTACTGCCACCAGACTCCTAACATAGTCAACTTTCTTCAAGTGGAGGCCTCATTGTCACCCTGACATTCAAATGCAGTTATACGTGGCCATAACTGAGGCTGAGGCTGATCCTGGTTTCGATATCTCGAGCAAAGATTTGCGGATGTGCGGTGGGAAAATCGGATCTGGCAGCTTGAATGATGTGTATCGGGGACATCTAACAGCAGGTCTACTGTTGCGTCGGCATATTTGTGTAGTCAAAAAGATAGTGCGAGATAGCAGCCTTTTCCCAGCATCATTTGCGGTGAAGCAGATAAAAGCCGCTGCGGCGGTTTTACAGGTATGTCTAGTGAACCGACCTAGTGTAGTGAATACCATCGATATTCGGATGCTAATATTTGTATAATTGTCAAGAGCGACAAGGCACCAGATGGCTGGTTTGTGAAGCTGGTTGGTGTATCGGCGGATGCAAACTACTTTTATCTAATTCAAGAGGATATGGCGGGGGGGGACCTTCGAAAATGCATAGACGAGCCATGGTTGGAAGGGGATGCCAAAGTTTTGGGCCGGCAATTATTTACGAGCATGAAGTTTATGCATGAAAATAAACTCATGCATCTGGATCTGAAACCAGGAGTTAGGATTCCTTCCCATCTAACTTTTTGTGCTGGCCACCCGGGGGAATCTGAGTACTAATTGGATAGGACTAGGTAATATACCCAAGTTTTGAAAATGATGGGACAATTCAGTTCAAGGTCAGCGACCTCGGTGTTTCGAAGCGCATTGCATTTGACAAAACTTGGCCTCTTGAGCTGAAAAAGATAACACCGGGCCGCCCGCGCGAACGAGCTTATATGGCAGCCGAATTCTACGAATTTAACGGTGACACCAGAGTCTTCACAGACCGTGTTGATTCCTGGTCTGTGGGATGCATACTCTATAGAGTCCTAACCGGGGCAGACATTTTTCCCAACCTCCTAACCATGGTAAAGTACTTCCATAGTGGTCAGCCAAGTCCAAGGGAGGGGTTGATGTCGAAAGGACTAAGCGAAACCGGGATCACTTTCATAGAAAGCCTGCTTCATGAAAATCCCCAGCGTCGATTATCTGCTGCGGATGCACTTAAACACCCTTGGTTAGAAATTGACGAGACTCATCAGCTCAGTGAGAGCTTGAGAGAGAAGTTGCATATGGTCATGGACAAGAACACAAAGAGCTGCATGTATGTTTACCCGCTGCCTTTGGGAAGGGCCCTGTTGCCTTGCTCTCTCTCTGACTGACAAATATGGATCGCGCTTTGATAGGACCTGTCTTGCACGTGGGTGCGATATGCATGGCAAAGTTTATCCATTGACAGACAGTCCTTGCATGCCCTCTACGGTACCGGGTGATAGTGTACCGAATAAACAAGTTGACCAAGAATTATCACCTGAAACGCCCACTCCTGAACCTCCTACGTCATGGCTCTCGAGTATTACGTCACGGCTATTTTCTTTATTTCGTCGTTAACTCCTGCGAGGCCTCAGGGTTCTCCCAAAAGATTTCTGTTAATTATATGTCTACGCAGCTAAAACTTTCCTTGGAGGTAGTTAATGGTTTGTTCCTAATAGTCTCTTCTCTGCATCAGTCAGCACATGCATATATATCATGTTGGTAATAGGTTGGTCTCAGAGGTTCCACTGAACATGAGCTACTGTAATATCAACCTTATATATCAATGTTCTTTCTATGTAACCTTCATGCCTATCTACTAGCATAAAAACAAATCCACTCGGTATCAACGTCTGCACATAAAGGGATGATAATACTTGATCTTTGGACTTGTGATTTACAGTGAATGGGAATCTGAATGGTAGCGGGAGTATGACCATCCATAGAATATTGGGCCTGCTGAGAGCTGGCCGTTTGGCAACTATTGTAATGTACATGTTCTAGTCCGTTCCGAAATTCAGTCCGTTCCGGAATGGACTGGGCATTTCCCGAATGGCATATTTGTGGACTCGGGCATTGTATGAAAGCAAATTGAGTAGATACCGGGTCTATTATTTATGTTTAACGGAAGTCAAACGTCCACTTGCGCAAACTTCCGCTTGCTCAAACGTCCGCTTGGTCAAACGTCCGCTTGTTCAAACATCCGCTTGAAAGACAACTCAATTAGTATTCAATCTATAGGAAGAACCAGGATGGATATGAAAATCCTTTAACAAAGAGATGATTCCATTTCTCAAATGTGTTTTATAATTGGAGTAAAACTCATAGAGATATTAAGCTATTAATGAAGTTGTATAGGTCTATAAAAAGGTGTACCTATTACAGGTAATCTGTAAATAAGTAAGGTAGTGAGATAAATAGAAATTATATAGTTTCTATATATTAAGGCCTCTTTAAGAATATTGTATTTGTAACTTATAGTTCTCTATTTATTGAGTTATATATTGTGTAACGTGGCTCAAGGGACGATGGCGACCAAGGGGTACGCCTGGGCAAGGGCAGGGACGAGGTAAGACACACGTAGGAGCGCTACGTGTGTGAAGGGGCTTTTCACGGACACCTGTCACAGATGTCACGGACGATGTCACAGAAGGCAGGGCTATGAGAGGGGGGACGGGAAAGAGGGGCAGGGGGATCGTGAGGTGGGCATGTGGGAAATACTCTCACGTGGCATAAGCCGATATCACGGGAAATGCAGGATATCCAGAATGGCCAATTGGGCGGAACAGGGTATGAAGTCAGGATCCGAATATGGCAAATTGGGCAAATACCGCGAAGGATAAAAGAGCCGGAAAGTACGCGGGAAAAACATCTCTTTTGTAGCAGAGCACTGGGACCATAGCAATAAGCCTATAGCGATATCTAGATAACTCTCTTCTCTGAATATACACGATCAATTATCTTCACGATTCCTTCGCTGCATAACCTCGTAATCTTACAGGTTATGAGCCCGGCGCTCAAGGCAAAGAAGCAATAAGAACAAAAGACAGTTGAGATATCTGTGGTACCAACCCAGTAACACTGCCGTTCAGAAAGCAGAAGCCCAAAAGCCGTGGCCGCCCTATCGTTGCAACATAAAGAAACCCTGCGAAACTCCGCATACATATGCCTACACACCGATCCTGGTCAAAGAAAATAAACCGTCAGAACAAGCAACTCTTCAAAAATCTCTCCGGAAATAAATCTTCAGGAATCACCACAACCCCAAAAGAATCGCTGTCAGACACCGAATACCTAGAACAGGAATTACGGAAAAGTGGGCAATACAACGAGGCACTAGCGATGAAAGGAACCCAAGAAGAAGAAGGAAACCATCAAGAGCTCGGAAATCTTTTAACCGACCTTGATACCCAAGAAGCAGAAACATCTCTACTAGACAGAGGAATCCAGTACGAGGACAAATTAATAAGCTTCGACCAAATACACCCAGCACTCATCTAAATGAGCAGCACAGCAGGACCAGCCCTAGAAACAAAATCAGAGCACGAAGTCGAATACCCAGATCTATTGGCCAATATCCAAATTGAGAGAAGAAGAAGATGAAGGACAAGAACTCCACTTCCCCCACCACCAGACTCGCCAATACCACCCCCTCTAGTGACTATGTCTAAAGAATAATTAATTCCAAAGATCGAGCCCAAGCTCAGTGGACAACAGGACTATGCTCAGTGGATACTATCTATTGAACAAACGCTTAGCAGCTATGAGTATAAAGACAAAACAATATAGGAAATTGTCACTGGAGATGTCCAAGATTCAGACCTTACAGCTACCGAAAAAGCCAGGGATACAGATGCTAAAGCTTGGAAAAAGGACAATAACTTCGCAATTCTCACGATGAAAAGAAATTGTGAGAAAGAAGTCATGGATATTATTGGACTAGCCAGAACAGCTAACGAAGCCTATAAAGAGCTGAAGGCGAAATTCGAAGGTAAGACTGTCACCATACTTGAAGCTCTACTTATTGGAGTCATCAAACTTAGTTATGATGATAGAAATAGTTCAATTGAAGAACATATTAGTGAGTTTGACAAGAAGTGGGGATTCATGAGATCTATGCTAGAAGGAACGATCCCAGATGACCTTAAGGAATTCAGAACAATATTGACAGGCTTAAGTAAAAATGACCAAGCCAAAGGGACGTTCCTGCTAGCCACTCTTCCGTCCTACTACAATACTCTCATTGAAAATATCCAGATAAAAAGTAGACTTACCTATAGCAATATCACTACACACCTCAAGATATATGTCTCAGGAAGACAAAAGGGGAAAAGGAGAGGAGACAATGCTAGAGATTCGGTACAAAACCTAGTAGTACTTAAGATAAGAGCTGGCAGAGGACGAGATCAAGAAGATAATGGAAAAAGATGCGACTACTGCATCAGTAAAGGATGGAAAGGGCTGAACCATACCGAATCCGAATACTTCACTAAGAAGCGTAAAAAGAAGAAAGTAAAGAAGACCAAGAAAACTGAAGAGTATTCAAATAATGAGGCTTCAGATAGTGAAGGAGTCACTATCAAAACTATTCAAATTGGCAAAACAAGAGTTGGATGAGAAGGGTATTATAAATATAATACAGCAGCTACCCACCATACGACAAACAAATATGACTGACTTATTGATATTGAATACAACCTCAATATCGAAGTAGGGGCACATGATCAATCTACCTCCATTTGCCGAACCATGGGGACTCTCGTCTTCAAACATAACGGACGAAATATTCATCATGAGCAATACCTATATAACCCCAACTACAGTAATATTATTAGTGGCCTGCAGATGCCAAAAAATTTTACTTTGCAGGAGAAAAAGAGTAAAGTAGAGCTAAAGACGGGCAGAAAAGTACTCTACAAAATGGAATGAGATCTCGATGGAATATAGATTAGGCCTGAAAATGAGGTCGGAAACTGGAAAGAAGCAGGAATTAAAAGGATCGAGGGGACTAGTAAGGAAACTGCAATCAGCCTACATGAAAGGTATGGACATATTTCCTATAATATCCTTAAGACTCTCCCTGAATACCTAAAGGACCAGAAAGAGAAAATCCGATGCAAGGCATGTGAACAAGGGAAGGCCACCAAACCAGCTGCACCCAAACAGCTCAAAGACCTACAGATCAGAACAAACCGACTTTTAGAATGGGTCCATGCAGACCTCGTTGGTCCAATCGAACCTCCCATACCTAGCAAGCAATATCGATATCTACTAGTAATTGTGGATGACTTCAGCTGGTATATAGCTGTACAGCTCCTTCGAAAGAAGAGTAAGACTGGAAAAGCATTAATCGAAATAATCAATAAATTAGAAGCAGCCACAACCTTACGAGTCAGCCAAATCCAAACAGACTAGAGAGGAGAATTCCGTAATAATGAGCTTCAAGAAGAACTAAAGCAACGAGGCATAGCCTCTAAAGAAACTATCCTGAAGCATAGCAAAACAAATGCTATAATCGAACGAGCAAACCGAAGGATCCTTACCATGAGTAGGACTGCTTTAATAGGGTCAGCCCTACCTAAAGGCCTGTGGGACAAAGCTTTGAACTGGGTAGCCTATATGAAGAATCAGATTCCCTATAAAACTCTTCAAGGAAAAACCCCTATCGAAATCATGCTCAAAAAAAATCTAAAGGCTGAACGAATAAAGCTAAGACCATTTGGACAGCAAGTCCTCTACTTCAATTACGATGTCTCCGATAAGCTCTCTTCAAGAAGCTATGAAGCCAATATAATTGGTTATACAGAAAGCTTTGAGAGCTACCAGGTGCGGACGGATACTGGCTAGATTAAGCTCGCCCTCTGGCCAGTCCCTATAGAAATTTCGAAGACTAGTAGTTCGGAATCTTCGGATGAAGCTCCTAATAGAGGAGATGATACTCCCCAGAAACCAAAATGTGAAGATCCCCTAGAAAACCCAAAATTACCAGTCCCGATTCTCCAGCCTGTGGCACCACCTCCAATGAAGAAGCCTAGAAAGACTACTCGAGATTGGGAAAGCGTGGTCAGCACCAGGAAATCAGAACGACAGCCAGTTCGGAGAAAGATATTCACAGTAGAAATAGATTCAGATCACCCAACCGATAAGCAAGCACGCAGCTCTTCACAAGCCTCAGAATGGGCTAAAGTTCGAGCTAAAGAACAAGAGCAATTGAATAGATATGGGGTATATACCAAGATTAATAAATCCGAAATCCCTGAAGGAACATAGATTGTTGATACCAAATGGGTATATCTAGTCAAAAGAAAAGCAGATAGAAGTATCGAGAAATATAAAGCTCACAAGGTTGGAAGAGGATTCACTCAAAAAGCAGGTGTCAACTATGATGAAACCTATGCACAGATGATGCGCCCAGAAATGCTCAAAATCCTCTTAGTTATTGCCTTCTACTGTAATGACGGTTCTGGGAACAAGGCGACCAAGAGGTACGCCGGAGCAAGGGCAAGGCTAGGGTGACACTCACGTAGGAACGCTACGTGTGCGACTAGGGGAAAAGGCTAGGATGGAGGCAAGGGCGAGGGCAAGAGAGGCAGTGGGCAAGGGACACGAGACACGGGGGTGCACAAGGGAGGTGCACAAGCACTGGGAGAGGCAAGGTCCTATATTGGATATACAAGATATTGGATAGGGATCCAACGACAGTACGAGGGATAGGCTCTATATATACATAACTCAGTCAGGGCAATGGGGGAAATAAGCTTCCCTATCTCGGAAGCCAAGCAAGGTAATGATAACAATAACCCATCACCTGCGATCGCAGGTGATGACAAAGACAACAATGGCAATGACCCATCACCTGCGATTGCAGGTGATGACAACTGAACATACGGTTGTTACACTATCCCCCCTTTAGGCTGGAGCTCCAGCAACTAGGAGGCCTGGGCACGATAACCGGCAAAATCAATACAGAAAACAACAACAGGGGTAGAAACAAGAACCCCAACTCCAAACAACAACAAGAGTGCAAAAGGTCTGACATAATTCAACTGGGCGAGGCTTCCTGAAGTATCGCTAGTGGAACAGGGTAACCAAATCCTGCGCATTCTCCAAGTCCTCTGCAGGTTGCCAAATAGCCTCCTCATCCCCCAGCCATTTGACCTTATACTGCAAATGCCCATACCTCTTCTGTGAGTCTAGTACCTTCTCAACCTCCCATTCCTCCTCACCTTCGATAACCACGGAAGGGGGTGGGGGGTGTTTCTGTCTTGGAAGAGGGTCCTCCGCGGCGGGCTTGATCTCGGAGACATGGACAACTGGGTAGCATTTGATGTTCTTGGGGAACCTTAGTCGATAGGCATGAGTACCTACAGTGGCCAACACCTCGAATGGGCTCAAGAACTTGTGGTCGAGTTTGCGAGATGGCCACTCTGTCTGGAAGTGCCGGCTGGAGAGCCACACCTTGTCCCCTGGCTGGTATCTGGGGGCTGGCAACCATGATCTATTAGTATACTCAGCTTGCCTGGCTTGCGCATATCCCAGCTTGGCTTTCAGGGTATGGTGAAGTTCAGCGATCTCAACTGCGAACTTCTTAGCTGGGGGGTGGGCTTTTTGCAGGGGCGCCAGGACATCTACGAACCGGAGGTGCCAACCGTAGTTAGCCAGAAAAGGCAAGGTTTTAGAGGATTCCGAGAACTGGTTGTTCGGGGCAAACTCACAGGTGGCCAGCAATGAAATCCAGTTATCCTGCTGGTAATTGACAAAGGTCCGCATGTATTGCTCCATAATGGCGTTCATCCTCTCTGATTGGCCGTCTATCTGGGGGTAATATGCTATGGACAAACGCACTTTAACCCCCAGCAGCTCGCAGAATGCTCTCCAAAATTCCGAGGTAAACTGAGGGCCATGGTCAGATACAATGGATTCGGGGAGCCCGTGGTACTGGAATACGTTGTTGAGGTAGAGGTTGACCAGCTCCTGAGCAGAACAGGTATCCCGACAAGGTACAACATGCCTCATCTTTGTTAACCGGTCTACCACCATCAGGAAGGCATTGAACCCCGAGTCTTCTAGCAATCCCATCACGAAATCCATGGTAAGGTGCAGCCAGGGCCGATCCGGAATCTCTAGAGGTTTCAAAGTCCCGTACGGGGCATGGCGGACAGGCTTAGCATGCTTGCACACATGGCAGTTCCATATATACCGCTCTATGTCCTTCCGCTGGTTAATCCAGGTGTACTCCCTGGCCAGAAACTCTAATGTTTTTGCCACTCTAGGGTGACCTGTAACCAGGCTGTCATGATGCTCTTCTATTAGCCTCAGCCGTAACCTTCCTTCTGGTATATAGAGCTGATCACGGTGGTATAGAAGGCCCTCCTAGACGGTACACTCGGCTAGGGAGATTTTGGGGTGGTGGCGCTGGCCAGAATCCACTATGGCGATAATTTCCTTGGCCAGGAGGTTATCCTCATATGCCTGTCTCACTAGTTGTTGGAGGTTAGCCTCAGCTTCTACATCAGCAAGGACATTGGCTGCCAGGTCAAGGTTTTCAGGCTTCAATACCACCTGATTTTGGTATTTTAGCCTTTCATCCCCCCCTTTAGGGAGATCTCCTAATCTCCTAGTCAGTGCATCTGGCTTACCACCCGCCTTTCCAGGCCGATACTTGATCTTAAAGTTGAATCAAGATAAGAACTCTGACCACCTAGCCTGCCATCGGTTCAGCAGCTTAGTGGTGGTAAAGTACTCAAGATTCTTATGATCGGATAGCACTTCGATGATCCTCTTGGCTGATTCCAGATGAGGCCTCCATTCCTCAAAAGCTCGAACAATGGCCATTAATTCCTTATCATAGATCTCGTAATTACACTCCGCCAGGGAGTGTTTTTTGGAGAAATAGGCCACTGGGTGGAGGGCTCCATTGACATACTAGGACAGGATTCTGGCGGAGACATAGTTGGAGGCATCTGTTTCCATGATACACTCACTATCGGGATCAAAGTGGACCAGGATCGGGGCTGAGCAGAAGGCTTCCTTGAGCTTCTCGAAGGCCGACTGGGCTTCTGGATTCCACTGGAAATGCTGGCCTCTTTCCATGCCCTTAGTCTTGGTTAATGCTGTCAGTGGTGCCGCGATCTTCGAATATCCCAGAATAAACCGGCGATAGAAGTTGGCGAATTCCAGGAAGGCCTGTACATCCTTGAAGTTGGCTGAAGTTTTCTACTCCTGAATCACAGCGACCTTTACAGGGTCTATTCTAATTCCCTCCGTAGTGATGATCAACCCTAGATACTTAACCTCCTGCACATGGAACTCGCATTTCTCGGGCTTAAGGTACAACCCAGCTTGCTCCAGCTTCTCCAATACCTGCCGGACATGAATCTTGTGCTCTGCCAGGGTATCTGAATAAATTAAGATATCATCGAGGTATGCCGTGCAGAACACATCCAGAAAGTCCCGTAAGATGTCATTGATAAAGTGCTGGAAGGAGGCAGGGGCGTTGGTTAGGCCAAAGGGTATGACGTTGTATTCGAAGTGGCCGTAACGTATCCGAAAGGCCGTTTTCCACTCCTTCTCTTCGGCGATCCATACCAGGTTGTACGTCCCTCGCAAGTCCAATTTGGTAAACCATTTCGCCTTGGAAAGCCTGGCTAATATCTCCGGGATCAGAGGTAGGGGGTATCTGTTTTTAATCGTTATTTCATTCAGGCCACGATAATCAACATACAACTGGAGGGAGCCATCCGACTTCTTCATGAATAGCACCGGGGCACCCGCTGGAGAGGAGCTGTGGTGGATGAAGCTCTTGTTGAGGTTTTCTTCTAAGTACTTCTTCAAAGCTTCCAGCTCTAACTGGGACATTCTGTAGAGGGGCCCATAGAGGGGGGTCTTACCCTCTATCAATGGAATAGTGTGATTATATGGCCATTGGGGTGCGAGCTTTTCTGCAGCCTTCTCCAAGAACAGGTCGATGAATTCGTGGTATTCGTCTGGAACCATGGACTTCTACTCCTCCTTAGACCTCATCTTGTTAATCTCCAGGTTCACCTCATATATGGACAGGGCATGAGCCTTCAGCTTGTGCCTCCTAGTGAGGTAAGCGAAAGCCTCTGCTCCGATAAAGCTAACATTCAGAGGTTTTGGAGGCGGTATAACAGGGGGATTGGCATCGATGTGGGTATACTGAGGTACCACATAGGTCGGGTGGGTTATCGGGGGTGGCAAGGCATACAGCCCAGTAACAGTGGCTTTTGGATTTCCACAGTGTTTTTGACAATACTGGCTATTAAACTGCAGAGTGTACGAGCCAAAGCTGACCGATACATCATGCATTCTGAGCCAGGGGATTCCAAGGACAATTGGGTATTTTAGATTAGTAACGAACATGAGGAGGTTGGCCTTGGAGTGATCCCCCACCAGGGCAGGCAAGCATGCAATATCAGTGATATCTCCGGAGGAGATGGGTCGACCGTCAATGACATCTAGGATATGGGGGGTTTTGAGCTTGGACGTGGGTATAGAGAATTTACTAATAAAGGCTTAGTCAATGAAGGCAATTCTTGAAGCTCTGCAATCTATAAGTGCGGATGTATTGATTGTTCTATTATTGATTCTGAGGGAGATAGATACAACAAAATGCTCGCTGAACAAGCAAGATTTGTTAACAGCAGAAGAAACAGAAAATGCAGATAAAGACAAATGGCCTGGGGCAGGTCTCTTGCTAGTGTCAGTAACTAAGCAAGGGACAGGGCTTTTCTTAACTTATCCACCTCTTCGATCCTAGATTCGGAGATGGCGTGAGCAGCCATCGAGCAGTTTTTGCGGAGGGAACATGCCGCAATGAAGTGGTCTCCCTTACCGCAGGCGATGCATAGCCCATTGTTGTGGTGGTGATCCCTTTCCCCCTGAGTAAGTCTGGGTCTTCCCGAAGATAGGTCCATTGGGGTGGTTCTCCCAGCTACTATGGAAGGGTGTGCTACCTTAACTGGGTCGGGTTGATTTTGGGGGCGAGGTTGCGATGGGTACTAGGGGTGCTGATTCTGGAGGTGGGGTTGCGATGGGTTCTGGGGGGGATGGATCCGAGCCTGTTGCATTCCCAACCTGGCCGTCCTTTGTTCTTCCTGCGAGGCCAGGTCGATGAGCTCCTCAAGAGTTTTGGCTGGAGACAGAATAAGGTGCTTTTTGATCTCGACACTAAGGCCCTCTTCGAACTGTTCCAATTTTACCTAGTCATTCCATGGTACCTCTGCCGCTAGCCTCGAGAATTCAGCTACATATGTCGAAAGGTCATTGCCTCATTGTCTTAGGGCCCGAAGGGCTCTGGTTGCTGTTTCTGCCGGGTCTGGATCTCCAAACGCCCGATCGAGAATAGCGAATAGTACAGGAACGTCTGCTAGTTTGATACCCGAGTTTTGGACATATGGTTGGACTTGATCCAAGGCTTTATCCTCCAATAGGCCATACACGTAGGCCAAGTGGTGTTGGATGGTGGGGAACTTCGCAGCGTCCCCATTTAGCTTAATATTGATTGAGTTTTTCCAAGATTTGAGGCGAGACCTTTCGCTCTTGAATTTCGGTGGAGTGGGGAGGTCCTATGTTTTGGGGGCCTGAGGTGCCTGATTCCCAGGGTTTATGGTGTCTAGGGCCCTGGTCAGGGTTTGGACAGTCCTCTTTTCATTGGCCAAGTCCTTCTGGCAGGATGTAAGGTCCTCTGTGAGTATTGTGATTTCATCTTCGGCTCTGGCCAGTTTCTGTTGGGCTTCATGCATGGCTGCTTCTAGTTGCAAACCCATGGTATCCGCAGCAAGGTAAATGTCGATAATGGTGTTGCGATAGTTGTCAAAGTCGGTCTGATTTTTTGGTATTGGTAGTGATTGCCAGGCTTAGAACCTAGCTCCTGGGAGCATAGGAGTGGTTTCTTGACTTGCCATAATGTGGACGTACCAGTTGGTCAGGACGATCCAACGTAGTGTAACGATGGCTCTGGAGACAAGGCGACCAAGGGGTATGCCGGGGCAAGGGCAAGGCTAGGGTGACACTCACGTAGGAACGCTACGTATGCAACTAGGGGAAAAGGCTAGGACAGAGGCAAGGGTAAGGGCAAGAGAGGCAGTGGGCAAGGGACACGAGACACGAGAGTGCACAAAGGAGGTGTACAAGCACTGGGAGAGGCAAAGTCCTGTATTAGATATACAAGATGTTGGATGGGGATCCAATGACAGTACGAGGGACAGGCTCTATATATACATAACTTGGTTAGGGCAATGGGGGAAATAAGCTTCCCTATCTCGGAAGCCAAGTAAGGTAACAATAACAATAACGCATCACCTACGATCGCAGGTGATAACAAAGATAACAATAGCAATGACCCATCACTTACAATCGCAGGTGATGACAACTAAACACATGGTTGTTATATCCACCGAGATTGGGCAATCCGCCAATGGGATGTTGTGGCTATATACTTACAAGCCCTCCTTGAACATGATGTCTATATTACTGATATAAATGAAAAAGGAGAAGTTGAGTACTGAAAGCTCGATAAAGCTCTCTATAGCCTAAAGCAAACAGGCCACGAATGGTTCAAAACTCTCTGCGAAATCCTTAGTACATTAGGAATGTACCAATATATTAGGGACGAAGGAACCTACACCGGAAACCCCAACAACTACCAGATTATTATTGGCACCCATATTGACAACCTCCTCAGAATCGCCCCTACAGAAGAAGATCTTGATAAAATAGAGAGAGGCATAGAAGGAAGAGTTGAGCTGGATAAAAGGGGAAAACCATTGAACATGCTTGGGATGGAACTGCATTGGTCAGAAGGACAAGTAATACTAATACAAACTCGCTTGATAGAATCGATGAAACAATAGTACCTAGGGAAGAATGAGCAAAGTGGCAGAACACACTCGCTTCCCTTAAATCCACTCTCATATGCGGCAAGTGAAAACACTGATGAAACACCTCCAAGGTATCAAGCAATCATAGGGGGACTATTATTCCTAGCACAAATGATGTGACCAGAGATCTCAATCTATGTCAACCTATTGGGAAGAAGAACGAAGGATGCAAGCATGGAAAACTGGAAGATAGCACTGGGAGTCTTGAGATATTTGTCCTCTACCAAAGCCGATGGGCTTACCTTAAAGAAAGCTGATGATCTGGAAGTAAGAATATATGCAGATATGGCTTACAGGGGAGAAGGATCTCGATCCCAGACTGGAGCCCTCATAATAATTGGCAAACAACTGATTGTATAGTACAGTAGGAGGCAGGATATAGTCTCTCTTTCAATGACGGAAGCGGAATATATAGCGGACTGCGAGGGAGCGAAGGATGCCAGCTAGATGCAACAGTTCCTCCAGGAACTAGGAATCAAAATTACGCCGACCCTCTATACGGACAGCGAGGGAGCCTACAACCTAAGCAAGGCCTCAAAATTTGCTAGAAGGAGTTGCCACATTGAACACCGATTCTACTACCTCTAACAACAATAACGAGCGAGCAAGCTCAAAATAGTCATGATCCCTGAAGAAGAGAATCCAGCCAACCTACTTACCAAACTCCTCCCAATGATGACCTTGACTGGATAGAAGGAGTTATGGATAAGTACCTCAGAAGCTTAGGAGAAGCTGAAATTCCGATCCTTGATATAACCGAAGGACAGTTAGAAGAAATGGGATTTGGAACATGAACATTCGAGTAAGAAGGAGTATGGGAAATACTCTCACATAGCATAAGCTGATATCACGGGAAATGTAGGATATTCCAGAATGGCCAATTAGGTAGAACAGGGTATGAAGTCAAGATCCGAATATAGCAAATTGGACAAATACTATGAAGGATAAAAGAGCTGGAAAGTACACGGGAAAAACATCTCTTTTGTAGTAGAGCACTGGGACTATAGCAATAAGCCTATAGCGATATCTAGATAACTCTCTTCTCTGAATATACATGATCAATTATCTTTACGATTCCTTTGCTGTATAACCTTGTAATCTTACAGGACAGTAGGGCTGCAGAGACTAGTAGCAAGGCAAGGAGATACACAAGTAGGGTTCACTGACATAGGGAGAGGCAAGGTCTGTATTGAGTATATAAGACGCTAGATGGTCCAATGTTAGTACAAATATATATATATATTGGCTTATCGAGCCAAGGCTGACTATGGGAATAAGCTTCCCGAGATAGACAATCTCCTACCTGAATGAAGACAATAACAACAATAACGAGAGTCAGACAGGAATCCGTCCGACTCTCAAAAGGGCCTAGAACTGCAGGAAAGGAAAATTTGATAGCAGATGGTCTATTAAGAAAGCATAAATACCTCAACACTCTCACTACTGAGGATAATTCTATCTCTAGCAATATTAATCCTTCTAACTATACTTACTAATATAATATCTATACTAATGCTTCACCTCACTAAGAAACAATTAAGATACAATAGTTTCTTATAAAGCTACAACTTTAAATATATTAACTGTTACTTCAACAAATAGTATTGCAAAGCTAAAGAACTTAGATATTATATCTTTTGTCTATACTTTAAAGGTATTTAAAATAATAAAGATAAATATAATATTGTTAAGAAAGAAGAATCTTCAAATAATAAAACTCTCTCTACTATTTTAGAAGAGGTTTTTAGCAGGTATAATTATATATTTAATATAAATAAAAACAAATCTTTAATAGTTTTTAGACTTAAATATAAATCTTTTTTATTTAAAACAACTTAATATATTATAATTACTACTAAAGAAGTAAAGAAAATTACTATTAATGTCACAACCGTGTTCTTAGTCTTGATTTGACACTCGAATAGGCTTGTTCGAGTGTTGTTGATGGGTTATTGTTATTGTTGCCCTCGGTATCACCTGCGATGCAGGTGATGGGTTATTGATATTGTTGCCTTTATCATCACCTACAATTGCAAGTGATGAGTTATCGTTACCTTGCTTGGCTTCTGAGATAAGCGATCTTGGGAAGCTTATTCCTTCCATTGCCCTGGCCTGGAATTATGTATATATAGCCCCTGTCCCTCGTACTGTCATTGAATCCCTATCCAACGTCTTGTATACCTAATACAGGACCTTGTCTCTCTACGAAGGTGTACCTCTCTTGTACACCCCCTTGTCTTGCCTTGTCTCGTGAATAACTCTACAGCATAGCTGCCCCCCCCTAATACATGCGGCAACTACCTCCACGTGTCTCGTGCCCCTTGCCCTCTACCCCTCTTGCCTCTTGCCTTTGCCCCCCTGTCCCAGCCTTCCCCGGTCACACACGTAGCACTCCTACGTATGCGATTCCCCTTGCCACTGCCCAGCATACCTCTTGATCGCCTTGTCCCCCAGAGCTCTCGTTATACTATGTTGGATCACTCTGATTAACCGGTATGCTCAATAGATACTCAAGACTCCACTCTCACTGCCAGGTTTCGAGCCTGGCAAGCCCTGCCTATTCCTATGAACCAGGCTGACTTCGGCAGTTATCGCCAGACTATTATCGACATATACCTTGCTGCGGATGCCTTGGGCCAACAGCTGGAATCAGCCATACATGAAGGCCAACAAAAACAGACCAGGACCAATGACGAGGTCATGATACTCACCGAAGACCTCCTCTCATGCCAGGCCGACCTCGCCTCTTGCCAAAGCAACCTCACAACCGCCCAGAACAACTTAATCAATGAAAGAAGAACCATCCAGATTCTAAATAGGGCCCTGGATATGATTGGAAGCCAAGCAGCACCCCAAGCACCCCAGGCACCTAAGACCTAGGATCAGCATGCGCCACGGGTCGATTTCAACCCAACCCGACCCGGATAAACCCACCCCACTGGGTGAGTTTCCCTGGCCTCAATCCAACCCACCACGGGTTACATGAAGTCCCTACCCGATCCGACTCGCTTCGCCTAATAACGAGTAATCGCCAAGATGACGGGTAATTGCCAAGAACCCGAATTTCCTATAATTGATCTTGTCACGGGTCTATGTTGATGGGGTTTTCTTTGTCATAGGTTCTGTGCCTTCCTTCTATATATACATATAAGCTGCGAAAGCAGGTATTACTTTATAGTGTAATGGCAGAGGTCGATAGCTAAGACTGTAACTATAGATGCAATTCCAAGGAGCGTGCGAGAACTATGGTTATAGCTATAGGTATGGCTATGGGCCAAAAGGCAGAGTCTATATTACCAAGGCTTATAATACAAGACATTTGCATAAAGAATAGAAACTATGATCGCCCAAATAGATGCTTATCCTTACTCGTGATGTCTACATGACATCATCTGCATCGCAGGTGATAACCTGTGACATAACTCATGACATAACCTGTGACATAACCTGTGACATAACCCATGATATAACCTAGATAAAGAGATTCCTAATCGAGACTCAGACACTTTTCTGTTCGACTCTCGAATTAGACTTCAACTACTTTACTTGCGATATAGGTAATAATCTGTGACAAAAGAGTCCATGACATGTGGTGCCGTAATATAAGCCCATATAAGAGGCAAAACATATAAGCAGTGAAAGCATGTTAGGGTATATAATTCAAGTACAATACAATTTAGTAGCCCTTAAGTATAGGTTTCTGGTTTTGTTGGTAGTGCCTAGCCTATTCTACCCACATGATCAGAGCCTGTATTTGGTTGACTACTTGTGTTCATTTCCCAGTAGCTCCATAAAGGGTTAAAAAGAATTTTCCTCTAGCATCGCTGGATATGGACAGTTCAATATGACTTCTTGGCTTTAAAATATGGGATCTTTACTGTGGGTTTTTGGCTTTAACAAAATTTGGGTTCTTGGCTTTTTGGCACAATGGGTTTGGCAACTATGTGGCGGTATCAGGCCGACTCTTTTTTGCAATCTCTATTAATCAGTTTCTAGGCTATTCTATTATAGATTGGTTATGATGCACTATTACAGATTGCTCATAATGCACCATTACTATAACTCACAAATGGAAAAAGGAATGGGTGTAAATTAGATGCCGATATCATGAACTATTTCTTGAAATTCATGGTTATAGAACCAATATGGGCAATATGAATATTTGAACAGCCAGGCCTAAAAAGAAGCCCTTCCATTACACCAATATTTGATGACTCTCTATTCTGTGATGCCCTCTGTGTTTCCTGCTGTCTTTCTCGCCGTTTCCGATCACGAGCCTTTCGTTGCTGGCAGAGACGCTGTTTAGCTAGTTTAGTCCTTCGGGGAATAGTAACCTCAACATCATGTAATGGGGTACGCGTGGGGCAACCTGAAGGGGGGGGGGGTCATTGATTATGGGATGTTGAATAAATTGAGAAAATTGCACTTGTGTATATGTAGCTGGGTTCTTATTCTCCTTGTTCCCTAGCTGCTCCCTACCTGCTTCCTCCGAATCATCTCTATTGTCATCTCTTCTTTCCATGTCAGTATCTTCTTCACTAGGAGTTGCAGAAACTTCTATTTGCCTGCGGCGCTGAGATCGAGTTCTATATTCACTATAATAAAGGATTAGCTGCAAGCCTATAACAAAGTCTAGTTGTTAAGTGATATGCCCACCACAACCGCATTAATGCCTTTTTTCTGTCTACTGAAGACTTCACAATTTTCCACCACTACAGCTGTAAGGCAGCTGCCTGTGGCTTCTAAAAGCTCAGTCCTCAAGGAGTAATGAAAATACAATCAAAATCTATCCAGTGCAATAGGTCAATTGGGCAAGCCCATTAAGCCCAGAATTGCAGATACCAAGATTACGCGGATAATAGCCAAACAATGAAATTGTGCAAGTAACTAAGTATGAGAAGATCATACCTTGAAGGCATGCTTTGTGCCCAAATTTCTCTCGTCAAAGTGGTATGCATAGTACTGCATTGTATGTGAGATATTGAGGATGTGTATAAAGATGAGGATCAAGATGTAGATGAGGATCCGAATAAGGATAAGGATCAGGATGAGGATGAGGAGTGAATTATGGTTGAAGTTGTAGAGGTGGACATGCAGATTTTATCTAGTAGCGCTTTGGCCACTATCTAGCTGCTTCTACTCTCCAGCTCATTCCCTTGATATCTCTATTGCTAAGTTAACTCTTGTAGAGCCGAGATAATAATACTAAGGGTCAACATATCTTGATAAGGCTAGTCCTTATATATAGTTGTAGCTTGTACTAACCTTTTCTATATAATTGGGAGTTTCATATGCAGTTGGAAATGTCTTGTCATGGACTTGTTGAAGGACTAGTTGACTTGTCACCGACTAGTTGACTTGTTACGGACTTATTACGGACTGGTTGACTTGTTACAGACTGGTTAGATATTTATGGAAATTAGTGCCCAACAAAGGTAATACCGGTATATATACCTTCTATAGTAATAGATTTACTCACAAAAAGATACTTAGACTGGCTCTTTCCGGTCACAAACTTGTCGCTATGACAAAAGTTGTGGCCCGTGACAAAGTTGTGGCCCGTGACAAAAGTGTGGTCTGGTTGGCATAAGCCTCTCATACAAAAGTAATAAAACCTTATCACCTGTGACAAAACTTGTCGCCCATGACAAAAGTTGTCACCCATGATTAAACTTGTCGCCCGTGACAAAACTTGTCACCCGTGACATAACTTGTTGCCCGTGACAAAACTTACTTGTCACCTGTGACAAAAGTTGTCGCCCGTGACAATACTTGTCGCCCGTGATAATACTTGTCACCTGTGACAATACTTGTCGCCCGTGATAATACTTGTCACCTGTGACAATACTTGTCCATAACAGTTTTGTTTTTGTTACAGTAGCGAAAATTGGGTAGATAAGCCCAGTGCAATT
>WHUX01000230.1:0-78815 GCA_015179025.1 Terfezia claveryi | reverse complement strand
GTAATCGCACACGTAGGAGCGCTACGTGTGTGATCGGGGGAAAGACTAGGGTAAGACACACGTAGGAACGCTACGTGTGTGACCAGGGGAAGACTGAGACGGGGGCAAGGGCAAGAGGCAAGAGGCAAGAGGCAAGAGGCAAGAGGCAAGAGGCAAGAGGCAAGAGACAAGAGACACGAGACACGCGGAGGCAGTTGTACTGCAGAGTTGTTTGTTCGAGACAAGGATGTGCACAAGGAGGTGCACAAGCGCTGGGGGAAGCAAGGTCCTGTATTGGGTATACAAGACGTTGGATGGGGATCCAACGAGAGGGCGGAGAGAGCAAGGTATATATACAGGCTTCCTTCCTGGCCAAGGCCACCGGAAGGAATAAGGTTCCCGAGACCCCTTATCTCGGGAACAGAGATAACAACGGTATCAATCAACAATAACGAGAGTCGGACGGAATCCCGTCCGACTCTCAAACCTGGCTAGGAAAGGACAGCTGTGACACTACCAAAGGTTGTAGTTGAGTTGGGTCCTAAGGAGCGCCAGGCTGGTTTGACTTTTGTTGCTCTGTCTTGAGTTAAACGTTTAAAGGATGCGCTGTATATTTCCTGTCTCTACAATTGAATTGACAAGTGGAAAAAGTCAAGAGTCTCAGTGGAATGCAGCACTTTGGTGTTTGAAACTGACAGTAGTACATAGCGCAGTAGTAAGTTCTTAACTTTACGGTTATATTTACTTATTGAGGGCCCAAGTTCAAATCCCAGTAGAGGCAAGAAGTTAATTGCCTTAATATCATTGGAAAGACAAGGGAGCAGGGTTGTCGGGTATCCATTCTTTAATGCTCCAGTTCACTATATCTCTACCAAACCAAAAGTCTACAATGAGGGCGACCTAAGAAGTAGTGTGATGGCACTCAGAGTATAGTGAACTGGGGCAACTCGTTTTACCTTTTTGACTGATATAAGTGTCTTTTTTGAATTTTTCTATGAAATGGCAACCTTATATGAGCCATTAAATACGACTAGCTATCATCTTTGCCCGAGTAGTGATCGTTGCCAAATCAGGGGACTACATCGTTGTCAACCTCAGTTACCTTGTATATATATATGCGAGAAATCCATGTATTCATGGGCTTAGATATATATGTCTCCAAAAGCACGGGTTTCTCGCACATATATATAGTCTCCAAAAGCACGAGTTTCTCGCATATATAAGTATATATAAGTCTCCAAAAGCATGAGTTTCTCGCCTATATATATATAAGTCTCGAAAACTATGAGTTTCTCGCATATATATATAAGCTCCAAAAGCATGAGTTTCTCACATATATATATATAAGTCTCCAAAAGCACGAGTTTCTCACATATATATATATAAGTCTCCAAAAGCATGAGTTTCTCGCATATATATATATAAGCCTAAGCACGAGTTTCTCGCATAAACAAGTCCATATGAACAACTTCACATCGTCCATGCCTATTACCCGCTTCAGTAATCTCACGGCTGGCGGACATATGAGGCCTGAAACATGCATGCAGGGACGTGTGCTGATCTGTCACACCAGCGTACGCCAATCTGCCTTCCAACCAATCAACACATATTTCCCGGCCGCGTCAACCAACAGGGCTACGTGAACCAACATAACACGAGAGCACGTGCGCCCCCTCTTTTCACAGGTATGACACATAACTCAACCAGCCAGCTCTCGGCGGAAGGTCAAGCAGGCAGCGCTGGACTTCCCCAGTGCACTCTCGAGATATCCCCAACTATATGCTAGGTATGTGACCTCGCCAGCAGACCCGCGAACTCTAGGCTAATTGCTCTTAGGACTCTGCAAATGCACTGTCGAGATATCCCCATCGCAGACATAGCTAGGTATGTAAACTCGCCAGCAAATCCGCGAACTCTAGGCTAATTGCTCTTAGGACTCCGCAAATGCACTGTCGAGATATCCCCATCTATATGCGCAGACATAGCTAGGTATGTGAACTCGCCAGCAGACCCGCGAACTCTAGGCTAATTGCTCTTAGGACTCCGCAAATGCACTGTCGAGATATCCCCATCGCAGACATAGCTAGGTATGTGAACTCGCCAGCGAACCCGCGAACTCTATGTGAAATCATAGCTAATTGCTCTTAGGACTCCGCAAATGCACTGTCGAGGTATCCCCATCTATATGCGCAGACATAGCTAGGTACGTGAACTCGCCAGCAAATCCGCCGACTTTATGGGATCATATAGCTAATTGCTCTAGTACTAGGCGTTGCTCGTGGCAGCGGATGACTACATCAGCCAGCGATTGGGCAGCTCTAGGTATGCGCAGTCTCGCGATATCAACGTTCTGCTGCTAATAGCTACATGAATATTATTAGATCAAAGCAGGGCGATAACGACTTTGCAGACGGCTCTTTTTTTTTTTTTTTTTTTAAAACTAGTTACTACCTATGCGGCCCCGTTAGGGGGCCATGAGGAGCCACCCGGAAGCCCGGGTGGATTGAAGGGAGAGGCAAGTTAATCTGCCAACCCCGCGCAAACGAAATACAGGGACGGAGAGGAGGCCCCATGCTGTCATTAACGGACTGGCCGAGGACCCGTGGGCCTGACTGAGCCTCCTAACTTGAAGAACTGAAGGAACTAAGGATTGATGACCAGGGAGGACAATAAACTGAACTTGTGAAGACGTTATTATGGAAAGATCAGGGAACTGCTGGAATTTTGGGAGGCAGGTGCGCAGGATGAGTTCAAGTGGGATGCATGAGGGAATGGTTCGTTGGAAGTGCATCGATAGCTCAGCCATGTATATAGCAAGTCAAACGTACATAATTCTTGCAATTTACAGCTTTTACGTCGTGCCTTTGCCTGGCTGCTATCACTTTAATGTTCCGAGTGCACCCAGTGGTTTGCCTGTCAGGTAGTTGTGCCCAGGGCGTACCCCACGCCCTTATGGCACCTAGACGTTCCGTGATTTTGTATTGACGCCACGGGGCAGGGACAGGAAACAACGTGAGGGCGTGGATGCACAAGACATACGCCCGGGTGGCACCTCGGCAGACACGGCGCCAGGGCGGTGCCTCGCAAGACATGGCGCCATGGCGACTCAAGGGCTGGGGTGCCTGGGGCGAGCAGGTAGAAGAGGGCAATCGTCAGGGCGCCTGGTGATGGTGTTGCGGCGTAAGAAAATCGTTCCTGATGCAGTACTAATAAATATAAGTTGTAGTGAATAATAAAATATCACCTTGCTAACTTATCAGTACTGATAAATATAAATGGTATTTAGTGATGAAATATCAAAATAATCCTTAACATCTTCTTCCAAGTCCAATTGCAACATTGGCACAACACTCTCTACTGAGGGATACAAGGGTTCAAGCAGCTATGAGTTGGATGACAGCTGCTGCTACCATACAAATCAGATTAATACAGCTGTATTGTCAGGTCTGACATTTCCCCTTACACTTGCAGGAATTCTGAAATAAATATAAGTCTTGATAGAAAATTAATATAGAATATGGAAGACATACTTCGGGATATAAACTAATTGCAGTACAGCGAGCACCTTTATGAAGTGCGATATATTGCTGTGCAATATCAGACCATGCATATTCAGAAGTAGAAATATTAAATCCTTTAGAATTCGAATATTAGGTGCATCTGATGAGTCTAGAGTGCGTAGCAGTTCATGCGTTGGATGGTGTCAATCCAATAAGCCATATCGTAAACTCACGTTATTAGAAACCCACGATATAAGAATCTCGTGATTATTGAAAGGTTACTGAGTTAGTTGTATCGCTGGGTATTGAATGGAGGATGCAACGGTGGACTTTTTTTTTTTTTTTTGAACTCTATACGTCTATGGAGCCTTAGGCTATGAGACGGAGGGCCCCGTTCTCTCATCTTGAACGCCCACGGAACAACGGGCCAACTAACAACTCGCTAAACTCAAATCAACCTAAAAATGACCCGTATCCTGTAGTCTGGTTGGCACGTATCCTGTATAAACTGTATGAGGCGAAATGGCAAACGAGGTAAGAGAAAAATGATAAGCTATCAGAATGAAATCTCATTACCGGTCACAGCGCAAATCCATCCCCTTCTTTCCTCTATCAAAATCATAAGCCTCAATCAGGAGCCAGCGTCCCCCCATTTTCAGGTGGCTCCCGACAGCCAATTTTCTGTCAAAAAATACAACTACGGAGCTAGTGGCTTTACCGAATCTCCGGTTACCCTGAGGAGCCAACGTGCACCCAAAATCCCTCTCACTCCCATATCCTGTATGATATCTACCATGAGTCTCTGGCGGGGGACTCTGTGAATTACTATTGGCTTTGCCAATCTATTGTCGCTAGGTGATATGTTCTGCGGGGGTAGTTTGGCTGGTCGGGATTTCTTCCCAGCATTTGCTGCCGGACGCAGTGCAGCATGTTTTTTCGTAGTTTGGGGTGCCACTACCGGGGCCTCGTCCTCATCCTCATACCCAAATAGGTCCTCGTATAGATTTAACCTATCCACCATTACAATATCCTCACTATCTCTTGGCCCCTCTTCTCGGTCACCCCCTCTGTCTGCACCGCCACTTCTACCTGTACTTTCTCCACCTCTATTACTACCTGGTCCGACTGGGTTGCGACCGATACCATCTCAACCGGTGAAGCCTTACCCTTTGCCTACTATTTCTTCCACTCAGAAACCAAATCTTTGACCTCTCTTCTACTTCTTCCTCTGCCCACTCCTTCCAGTTTCTCTCACATATCTGTAGTTGGTTTCCCACCATCTCCTCTCGCTCAACCCACTTATTCTTCTCCCACCTCAACTTAAAAACTTCCTTCTCCAACTTCTCAATAGTCTCCACATGAGCTACCCCTTGGTCCGCAAAAGCTACTAAGGTCTGCTTCAAGTGAGAAAGTTCTATATCTATTACCTCCCGTTCCTTAGATAAGCCTAGAATTTCATCCTTGAGGCCCCCGATTGTTCTCTATTCATGAGGCAGCCTAGCCTCATCAGTATCACCCTTAGACAATTGCCCCTCCCACTCCTTGCGAGTTGCATAGAATTTTTGGGCTAGGTCTGTCTTCATTGCCCTATCTTCTCCGAGAATTATTTCAACTACACAGATATCTGTGTCAAAGAACGTTTGGTTCAAGAAGCACATGATGTGTTGTAATAAAAACCTCCCTACTTGTTCCCATTCTTTCTTCCCCATCCTTTTAAACTTCTCCATCCTCTGCTCTTCTTCCCATCCGTCACACATCTCCTCATTCTCTGAGTCCCGAAACCCGATTGCAGGCACTGTACCCTTGGTATGGGACCTGGTGTTCGTAGTTGCATTTGATCTGGAGTTTCGTACCTTGGTTTGTTGTCTAGGTTAGGGACTACCAGAGGCCTGGCGAAAGCCTTCCCCTTACCTTGCGGTTTTATGGCATCCGTGAAAAGTCTGATTAAATTCCCCGAAGAATTCTGACTTCCCACTCCGAAGGGGACCACTAGTATCCACCAATCACCTGTGAACACGGTTGCAACGTTGGAAGAATCGCCGGCAATCAGGTCAGGTCGCGGCGAGACTTGACCCTCTGGGGAATTGTATAGCTCACTCCCAATGAGCCCGAAAATTTGATATTCGTGCTCCTCTCGTTCTGCTCTTTCGTTTGCTGTTTTCTCCGATGACGGAAACCCTCTGGTTGTTGAGATCGACCAAGTGGGCTCGTCCTGCACAGTGTTGTCGGTCGGTTATGGCAAGGGTGGACTCTTAGTGCAGTGAAGCAGTGTGTGAACGTGCCAGTGTGCGAACGTGCCAGAGTGAGAACGTGCAAGTGTATGGATGTTCGGTCAAGAGTAGACGGTCTTATTGAGTCTATCTAGAGAAGCATATCGATTCATGAGTGTCCTGAGAGCTCGTGTTATATAGATACGAGATCAGGGTAAAACGTTCAACAAAGCAGTCTAAACTAGCTATCCTAAGAGCAGTAATATCATGAGTACGCGCAAGCATTATACCAGATGCGAGAGAGAATGCGCAAGCACAGGGATATGTAAGAGCAGTAATACCATGAGTACGCACAAGCACAGGATTGATATACAACCAGTAGGCCAAGTGCGAGAGCATTAACTTGAAGCAGCGAAGAGTATTTATATGTAGGCTAGTAAGTGAAGATAGCAAGAACGTGTGAAGAAAAGAAATAACTCAGAGATCCTTTTAGCAAGGTAACAAGTGCTCACAATAGGTACCAGCAATACATAGCGGAGAGACTTGAATGTATGCGTAAAGAAATGGTCATTTCAACAGCGATATAAGCAACTATTCTCCGGTCCCAACAGAATTTGTAGGGGAAATAAGAAACTCGGGTAGTCTCATACCAAGCCTCTAGTCGTTCGCGTAGTCCCTAGCAAAGGAGGGAGCTGAAAGAAGAGAACTGGAAGAGCCTCAAATCACGGAGGGGGGCCTCAAGCAGGAGTGGAAGAGGATGAGAGCAAGAGAGAGAAAGTAGCGGGAACAGGAGGAGGAAGAGTGATCAGGTGGAGCAGGAAGGCTCGGATTAACTATGTGCACTGCCGGACAGGGAAAGGTAATCTTCAATCCTGGAGATCGATTATAGATGACACTATAGACCCGACTTGCCGAACATGTGGAAGACATGTCGAGACAGGCAGCCACGTAGCGCTAGTCTGTCCGCATGGTGAGGAAATCGGACGGAGATGGGGGAATTGGGAGGACATGGACAATAGGACGAGGTGGTTGAAGAAGGTGAAGGACGGAGGAGAAGAATACGTTGTAGATCTGGTTGAGACGTTTTTCTCAAGGATAGACCTATCCTAATAAGAGGTGCTCGCACTGGGAGCAATCCATAGGAGCAGACGGATCCCCAGGTTATGGAAGGGGGCTTGAGCTGTTCGTTGTAGTTAGCCTGGAGGTCAACTTCTTTGGTGGGGTTTTCATGGGTTACTTCAAATATGGTTCCAGTGAAGCATTGCCTTGGGCAGCCCTGAACTCGGCAAAGAAGTGGCATGGTTGAAGTGAGGGTCATAGATGCGAGAAGGAAAAGAAACCCTACCTCACCTTACGCAACAAGATGAGGTAAGGGCTCTCCCGACTCCAGAGGATGCGAAGGTTGTGTATCGATTTTGTTCTTGACCTCGGCCTAGGCAACCCTTAACCAAGGATAGGAAGCACCCCAGCCTCATCTTGTTGTTCTTGCCAGCGTGATCGAAGTGGCTTCAGTTGGCTGATCGCGGCGTTGAATTTAGACGCAACAGGATGAAGGTAAGGGCTCTCCCGACTCCAGAGGTAGAGGGCAGTCTCCTTGGTAGAGGGAAGTAAGGAAGGATGCGAAGGTTGTGTATCTGGTATCGTGCGCCAAAGGCTCCATAGACGTACAGACTCCAAAAAAAAAAAAAAAAAAAAGTCGTTCGCATAGCTTCGCTTTTGCTACTAACTCGGGTGACAGGCAAGTTTCTTAAATATTGCCTTAGATTACTCACATATAAAAATGAAAGTTGCTTATATTACGAGTATGGTTGCAGAGGCACTATAGGCAAGTTTGTTAATAGAAATACGTATGAGCCTATTTCACTTCAGGATTCTGATTCCGATCCGGAATGTATACAAGATGTACTTATTATTTCCTATCAAGCTGCACTTGAAGGTCTTGTCATGAAGCCCTCCCTACGTCTCTATCGTCTTCAAAATCCTCATGTCAATTCACAGCGAGGAGAGAAGGTGGGGCTGTACTTTATCGAGAAAAGCCGGATATTGAGACTCTATAAGGCATGGCCCGGGGGCATACCATCAGACTGCTGTCGCGGGTTTTTTTAGGCCTCTCCCAGACATTTCCTAGTTTTGTATGCATCTCGCGTTATAAGAAAAATCGCCCTATAAGGAACTTTTCCATGGTCCCCAGGAGTTGCTTATAACCCGAGTTCACTGTATGTCGTATAAAGCATGGCGGTTGGGATGAGGTTTTCGCACAACAAGACAATAGAGTCGTCGGTCATCTGTACCGTGTCTATCTTGTCCAGGGATATGTACACTAACAATATCTCCAATAGCAAAAGCCTCAATTTGATGTTATTCATACCGCTTCACCATAATTTGACGAGCTTTAATACTATTTTTGGAACACGTCTGAGTAGGTAGGTCTTTGGAGCTCAGTCGGTCTTCATTTTTTTTTTTTCCCCCAAATACTCATTACTTTTATTCATTTCACCATATTCTACCGAGTGGAGTATATTCAGCTGAGCGGTGCCATACTGATAGTGGCAAGCGTACCTTAACTCTACGCCAATCCACCTGTGAGTCTACCTTGACTGACTACATAGTTGTATTGGGACAATTCCAGGACAGGAGAGAACCAATCAATAGCACACATTACCACATTAAGAGAAGCTGCTTCCTTAAGTACATTCACTCAGCCTGAAGATACATGTAAATGTAAAGGCAAATGTCAAATCCGCCACTATTCCGGTTTGCGTTTGAGCCGACTTCAACAGCACGCAATACTGTGCAAAACAGAAATCCAGCATTGCCATATGCCAAGACACAATGCAATATACCAAGACGCAATGCTCATGCAATACTGAAAAGAAGTGCAAAACAGAAATCCTGCATTGCAATATGCCAAGGCGCAATGCTCGTGCAATTGTAATGCAGAAGTGCTAAAGAGAAGTGCTAAACAGAAATCCTGCATTGCAATATACCAAGGCGCAATGCTCGTGCAATTGTAGCAGAAGTGCTAAAGAGAAGTGCTAAACAGAAATCCTGCATTGCAATATGCCAAGGCGCAATACTCGTGCAATTGTAATGCAGAAGTGCAATGCTCGTGCAATTGTAATGCAGAAGTGCAATGCTCGTGCAATTGTAATGCAGAAGTGCAAAACAGATATCCTGCATTGCAATATGCCAAGGCGCAATGCTCGTGCAATTGTAATGCGAAGTGCTAAACAGAAATCCTGCATTGGCAATATGCCAAGGCGCAATACTCGTGCAATTGTAATGCAGAAGTGCAATGCTTGTGCAATTGTAATGCAGAGTGCAAAACAGAAATCCTGCATTGCAATATACCAAGGCGCAATGCTCGCGCAATTGTAATGCGAAGTGCTAAACAGAAATCCTGCATTGCAATATGCCAAGGCGCAATACGCGTGCAATTGTAATGCAGAAGTGCAATGCTCGTGCAATTGTAATGCAGAAGTGCAATGCTCGTGCAATTGTAATGCAGAAGTGCAAAACAGAAATCCTGCATTGCAATATACCAAGGCGCAATGCTCGTGCAATTGTAGCAGGAGTGCTAAACAGAAGTGCTAAACAGAAATCCTGCATTGCAATATGCCAAGGCGCGTGCTCGTGTAATACTGTAATGCCGAAAAAAAATACTGTAATGCAGAAGTGCAAAACAGAAATCCTGCGTAGCCATATGCCAAGACGCAATGCAATATACCAAGACGCAATGCCCACAATTGTCCTAGAATATATTTAACCTTCCAAAAGTCAGCCTCGTCCCGCTATCCCTGAAGTTCGCCAGCTTCACAATAGAACCACAATCTCCAACCACGCATCCCAGACTTCTACAGCTCGTCCATCTGCCTGCATGCCCTCCGCACATTGAACAATTGGTCTCCAAACCTTGCTCCCCTTCAGACTGTCCCACAAGTCCAATAACCTTCTCTGCTCCTTAGAATCTACCTTCTCTACAAGATGATATGCGTATCGTTGGAATGTAAATGGAAATAGTAATTGATTGAGGAGAATCACGAAAGCCAGGAAGTCATGTTTTGGGTGTGGTTCATAGGTTATGAGGTCAAGTGGTGCTTGAGGTGCAGGGTGGATGAGCTCGGCTACCTCTTCGAGAGAAATAGACATTGGGGTGCCTGGATATACACCAGGGGTGTCGTTATTTTGGTTAAGGTATGATTGTGCGCGAGAACGGAGCTTTTCAAGGAGTTCTTCCGGGCAGCATATATAACATCCTTCATAAGTTGTTGGTTGCCCAATTTTGGCAGAACGGTCAAAATCAATTAATACGGCATGGATACTGCGAGCTGAGTCTGTGTGATCGTGGACAAGAACAAGGTTATCCGTGCGTACGTCCCGATGGACGAGGTTGTGCTTATGCACCCACTTCAATACACAAACAATGTCCCTCAGCGCAGCTCTCAATTCCCTTGTATTCCTAAACGCCTCCAATCTAAACGCCTGCCCTACTGGTTGAATCGCAAACTCACCAGGTAGGGAGTATACAAGTGATGGAATTGAACTTGATTTTCTTGAATGCTGCAGGGATGCAAGTATCTCTACCTCACGAGGAATGTCCAAGGCACCTTGTGTGTCGAGTGCGGCTTTAACTACGCAGTTCGTGGCTTTGGTAGAGATGCGTACAACCGCGACAACAGTGTGCGGGGATAGTTGGAGGACTTTTAACTAGTGTACCTGATTGCGGGGAAAGGGTGAGTTTGCGGGGATTTGCCTCAGGGGCAGAAATTTCTGCATAAGGGAGCTTCAGGATATCTGATAGTGGTTGTGATTGGTAATGTCTGACTAGAGTTGTCTTTTTTTTAATTTTTTTTAAATACTAAGTACTCCTATGCAGCCCCGACGAGGAGCTATGAGGAGCCACGCGGAAGCCCGGTGGATTCAGGGGAGACTAGAGTTGTCATATCAGCTAGATAGTCTGAGATTCGCCTTCTCCGAGTCTTTGCCATGCCAACACCAATCTTTATCAATTCCGCGCTTTCAAAGTCGGTAAGGATCCCTAGGAAGGTTCATCGGCCAGGTTGACAGGAGGCAAGAGAGTGGAGATAGTCAAGGATTTGGCCTTGTTTGTGGAGGTAGAGAGGTGGGATTGTTGATATCTAGGACGAGCACGACATTGAATTTATTGATAGAAGAGGAGCTCCGTTGTATACAGATGTTAGGAGAGAGGTCGTCTAAGAAGCGATGGCGATGGGTATCAAGGCCATAGGTGGGGCCGGAGGTCATTTGTTGATGGTAGCGGCTTGGGCATAGTTGTTTGCATTATGAGCAGGAGAGAGATGTATAGATATAACCTATAGGATAGGAATAGCAACAGGCGAGCGGAGAGATCCAAGTGTCCACTGAAGGAAGGTACGAACAGAGCGAGTTGGTCACTGGAGAGAGGAATATGGAAGATGTTCGCATACACAGTGAGTGCATGTATTGTATTGAGTGGAGTGGTTACTTCGTTATCCCGAACAAGTACGAACATGAACGAGATATATATACATGTATGAGCGTACATCTAAAGCATGAAGAAGGAGAAGCCCATGTCCGTTGCAAGCCGTATAGCTAGGCATGAAGCAACCATATGAGTGCGAGCAAGGTGTGAGTACGCAATACCGTATTAATTCGCAACGAAGAAAGTACTACTCGGCAAGACAGTATTCGCGTATAAGACAGGGGTAAAACAGCCTAATTTTGGCCGAGATATCCGAATCGTGTTTAAGACAGCAAATTTTTCTTGTAAGACAGTAGTATAAGAATGTCATTCTTTCATTCCTCACGATCACTTGTTACAATGTCAATTCCGCAGGCACCTCGTCCTGGACCCAGTGCGCAAACCACTGGCAACTACCTCCTGAGTCTGAAGACCAACTCGACCTGCCAACAGACACGGAGGATGAAAGTTCTGACATTGAGATTGTGGATGATGCGGAGGAAGCAGATGGAAGTGACAATGAGCAGGGAGATTACATTACTGAAGAAGAGGCTGTACAATATGCTACAATTACACTTGGAGAGGAGATCGTGTAAAAAGATATCAATTATGCTACTGTGTCGTTCCAGAATTTTTTTTTTTCCCTGGAAATTCTCTTATAAGAGAGTATCTCGTGTTTAAGCTAGTATCGCTTATAAGACAGTAAATTTAAGGCCCCTCCGACCGCCCGTTCGTGAATAAGACAGCATTCTTAGTTGCGAATTAATACGGTATGATGTGCAAGCCGCTGCGAGCCGTATAGCTAAGCAGGAAGCACGCATATGATGTGCCAGCCGCTGACGGCTACACATGGTATAGGTAGCAAGGCATGGGCAGAATGAACGGAATGTACATTCATTCTAACAAGATGAGCAAGGCAAGCAGCAACTTGATCTGCGGTATTGTGCAATGGAGTGGTACCAGTAGAGTATTGTGTGGGAACTTCAAGGTTAGCCCTCGTGTTTGGGTGGGATTCGGTATCGATCCAGACTTGGGCACGGCTACGACTACTCTTAATAGCAGGATTGGATGGGAGCATCGCATATTCGTGAAAGGTTTCGGTGATTGATGTGAGTTATGTTACAATATGTTGAAGAGGGTTCAGTGTACTGTTGCAGGTTGCGTATAGGTATAGCCTGGACCTATATATTGTCAGTGAGATATTTCAAGACAGTTAATGTTGGGGAGATGGAAACTTGGGAAAGAACAGCAGTAATAGCTCTAAAACAAACATTCTTAACAAGGCAATTGATAATGCTGCTAATACCATAATGGAAGCCGATGAGCACAGGTAGTAAAGTAATCCTACATGTTGTCAACATTTCAGTAAACATGTTCCACAGCTTTGTCTCAGCTACATGTTCAATATACATATATCAGTATAAGCTATAGTAGCTCTTACAGGTGAGGAATTAAGGAGATTCAGACCTTTGTTAGTGTAGCCCTGAACTTTTAGGTTTACTGACTCATGATATTGATTGGAATCCATAGTGGAACAAGGTATACTATAAGTATAATAGTAGTAGTCAATTAAAAACCCAGGTACTATATCTACTAGTGTATAACAATTTTTGTTAGTTTAAAGACATAGGTTGAGCTTATTATATAGTATAGGTAATAAAATAGATAGATAGTAACAAGTTCACTAAGGTATAATAGTCCCTAACAGGTATATTATCTTTAAACTAATAAGGATCAGTATTTACCAGTAGATATGGTAATAATAACTTAAGTTATACAATGCCTTAGTATGATAAAACTAGCGCTAATAGAGTATAACTACGATTTTTAATTAACTCCTCTAAAATAAAGTTGTAGTAAAATTTTAGTAGCCATCTTTAGTCAGCTTTTGAATTCATAGTAATATACTACTATAAGATACTTTAATCTATTCAATAAAGTATATTACTAGCTAATATTATTAAGATAATAGAATAGTGAAATATACTTAATAAAGTATAATAGCAGTAAGTATTTTATGAAACTACTTGAGGAGCTGTAGATAGTCTATAAGGATATATCAGCACATTACTATATTGCTAGTCAAAGAATCAATGCTAGGAGGTATATACATTATAGAATTAGTAGATTATCAATTTTGGAAAACTTGGTTCAGAATTATCTAGAGCTAGCATTCTTGAATCTAGTTAAAATATATCGAACTTCGTTTTGGACTCTTATAAAGACCATAGCTCTAATATAGCCAATAAAACTTAGAGTAAAGAAGAAATCTGGTCTAATCTATCAATAACTAGCAGTTATATTATATGTTCTTGTAAGTACTGAAGGGGAAGGGTTAGAGCAGTCAAGGATTATATTAAATATTTCCAAGTAAGTTATAAGTACTATTTATAGAGTTTCCTTGTTATTTTTAGCAAGTTTTTATCAATGTATATCAAGTGGTCTTTACTAAAATAGCCTATAAAATCAATAGGAGTCGAGAATATAGAAGGGTATCAAGATAGCTTTTAAAACTATATTGAGTTTCTAGATAGCTTAATTATTATTTTATATAATAAGTTTTAAGTAGATCTATAAGCTTATTTCTCTAGAAAGAAGGAATATGGTATTAATTTTCAAGTAATTTATAATTAGTATCAAAATTTTATATATATTAGTATAAGGTATATAGTAGTAACATATGATTTGTCAGGGCATCTAGATAGATCATAATACATTCTAAAGCTATTTAGGCAATAAAAACTATCCAGATACTAGTTAACATAAGCTAAACATCTGGATATTAGAGTTTGTTTCCTTTACATCATCAACTTAAATAATATTAATAATCCTATAGGTTCTATATAGCTATGTAGTAAGGATTGCAACCTTTGAAGCTATATATAGTAGAAATATTTATTATATTCACTAATTATTATATATATAAAAAAGTATTGAGAAATAAATATATATATAGAATATGTAGGTAGTAACACTTACTCTAACTCTTAGCTTAACCTAACCTTCACTCTAACTTTTACTCTAAAACTTGTACTATAACTTACTCTTATACTCACTCTAATACTTACTATAATATGCTTGAATAAGGAACAAAGCAAAAAAGTATGGGAAAGGAGAGTATATATATAGGAAAACTATAGTTGTTAAGGTAGACAATATAGACTTTCCTAAGACAATGAAATAAGGGATCACAAGATTTTTTCTTTGATTTTTTTAAATACTTATTAAATTTATTCAGTACAAGTAAGGGGACTATGAAGAGCCACTCAGAATCCTAAGTAGATTCAGGATAAGGCAAGTTAATCTGCCAGGTCAGGCAAGAAGATAGATATATATTTAAGAAAAAATTAAAGTTATAGTTATATAACTAAATTATACTCTAGTAGTATGGTATCATTTGATTATGGGATAATAAAGAGCCCCTATACTATCATTAACTACTAAAGGTAGTAATCACAAGAGGCTTAACTGAAGCCTATACTCAAAAATGACTAAAAGTATGAAAAATATATTTACCCAATATATAAGAATAAGCAAAAGTGTAAGAAAATCATATAAAGAAAATATCAGAAGGTATCTATACTGTCATTAAGTACCAATAACAGATGACTTTAAGAGTCTTAATGCTGGATAATAAGAAAAGTGGTATGATAGTAATCAATAAGGCTCAGCCTACTTTTATACATGAGTGTCATACTATTTAATGCCTAGTCTGATAATAATTATATTAGGAAATTGTAGTTATGGTACTGCAATATATATAAAGTTTATACTTTATAATATATCTCATAGGAATTTATATATCTATACAGGTAATTCTTTTAATATTGATATAGTTATAGTAGATTGTTAGGTAGTAATATCTATAGAGGTATATAGATAAGAGGTGTACTAGTAATATTATAGGTAGGCTATAACTATAAGTATACTAGTTGGTAAAAGGGTACAAGAGGTTATATAAATAGCTATAAGTATAAATATAGTAACTACTTATATGAGACTTAAAATACTATTTAGGTCTTATAGTATTAACTATGTGAGAGCAGTAGGTTATATACAAGCTTAAATCTAATAATAGATAATTATATCTAGATAATTCTTCCTATAATAGCTTAGTAGTACTAATATTATATTATTACCTAAATAGAAAACTATTTCCTAATTAGAAATACTACAGTCTAACTTATATTAATTAAGTAGCTTAAACTACAATATATTGTAGTTAGGCTAATATATAAGAGCTAAACTTGAGTACAACTAATAACAATATATGAATAATAAATATAAAAATATAATAGGAATATATTGAAGAGAGTATATATAGGAGATATAATATTAGAGGTTATATACTTCCATTACCTAATTTCTTTAACACTATTCCTTAAATATACTACTATATTTATATAAGTGATTAAGCCAAGACAGTTAGCTATAATAGAGTATTAGTTATTTCAGTAGAGGATAGGTCTTTTACCTAAACTATAATATTTTCGATCCACTTATAGAAATTGTTGAAGATTTAGTTAACAATATTGAGAATGAAATTCTAGCAACCTATCTTTCTAATAAACCCAATAAGCTAGAAGCTGAAGCACTACTTACATTACCTCTTCTAATTATACTTTAGGTAGCTCTTGTATATATTGAAGAATTACATCTTTTTTTTCTTCAAGCTAAATTTATAGCTAATATTAGGGACTTACAAGATATTCTACACTATAAAAAAAATTATATTAAAACTCTAGAAATTCAATATAGGCATCTATATATTTAGAATAGAATTCTTGACTTTTTAGTAGCTTCTAAAAGTACTTCTGCTACCTTCTTTCCTTAATATTCCTATCTCTATATCTACTTTTATTTGGATATTTCTTATATATATACTCTTACTATATTTATAAGCCTATTCTAGAACATTTCCTACTACTAGTCAGCTTCATTCTATAGTAACTTATTTTCTCTTACTATAAACATATATTAAATTCAAATACACATTACCTAGTCCAAATGATATACTTTTATATATAGTCCTCTATATATAGCTGTCTATCTATAGTACCTTTATTATTGTTTCTAACCTCCTATACTATTCTTGCTTAAGGTCCTACTTTGTAATAACAAGAGTTTTTATCTCTAACTTATCTACTTTTATCTTTACTAAAAATATATAATATAGTATTCTAACTATCTAGTAGTAGGGTATTAGAAAAGTACCTATACCTAGTTGCAGATCAAAATATAGAGCTACTATATATAATGAATTGCTATCTAATACCTTTTATTTCTTATTATCTTAAAGTATCCCTTAATGTATATCAGTAAAAAAAAATATATATCAGGACATATAGTTACTTCAGGTCCATTAGGTACTTCCTATCATTGCCTTTTTATCCTACCTGTATCCCACCTCTATTACATATTTTCACTCTAGTGCCCTGTATTAGGTAGCCCACTCTGTATCATATTATATCCTATCTCTATCATATATTTTTACTTTAGTAACCTGTGTTAGGTAGCCCAATCTATATCATGTGGTATTTTATAGCATCCTATCTCTATAATATAGTAATTTAGAGGCCAAGAAAGTATGAATATCATACAGATCTAGAGGGCAAAAAGCAAAGAATATTATAGAGATCTAGAGAATAAAAGCAAAGGATATTATAGAAATCTAAAGGGCAAAAAGCAAAGATTTTTATAGAGATTTAGAGTTTGTAAAAGTATAAATAACATAGATATATAGATATGAAAAAGCTATTATTTCCTTATAGACTTTTACTTTTTTATTCATTTTCTATATATAATGGGGAAGTAAAATACAATAGAAATATTGGATATATTCTTAGCAATACCTAATCAGATATTCTTAAGGGCCTCTTGACCAATTTTATTCTAATGTTCATGTAACTTTAGGCAGTTCTTTTTAATAGCTCTTAAGTACTCTTATAGATACTCTAGACTACCTTTATATCTTCTGTATTTCAAAGATTTATAGAGGTAAAAGCTACTATCTAGGTACTACTATAGCTACCATTATCTCAATTATAGACAATATAGGGTCTCAGCTTCAGGATATCTTTATATTTTAATATTCAAGTCTTGTATAAAGTTTGGAAGCAATTAGGCAAATATTTATTTTGTTATTAATACTAAAAGTTTATACTAAAGATATTATATAAGACATTATATACAAATTAGAATTACTAGATACAAATCTCTACTGATTTCATTCTACCTTATATATTATAAGAGTACTTTTTTTTTTTTTTTCAATTTGATATAATGTTATATGATAGCTTTATTACCTTACCTTTAAAGACTTGGAACACCTATAGAATAATAGAAAGAAGCTATATATAATAGTATCTCCTTAATATAATAAAACTGTGAAATAAGCTAAATTATCAACTCAAGTTTAAGCCCAAGTCTTCTAATCTCTTCCAATCTAGCTCAAAATTATATGCCTCTATAAGTAGGCAGTAGCTACAAACCTTCATTTTCATCTGCCTATATTATATATGAAAAGAGACTAGATTGTTAAGAAAACTACTACTGAGCTAGTAATTTTACCTATTTCTCTTCGACTTTCTAGGACCAACATGCTCTAATTATCTCTTATATTCCTATTTTCCTCATATCTTATATAGTATCTGTCATAGATTAGTGGCAAGGTATTCCATATATAATAAAAGCCCTAGTATCAATATATTCTTTAATCTCAACTGGCTTTACTGGCTTCTTATTTTTGGCAGTTAGAGATTTCACTACTTTAAGTCCCAGTTGATATACAATAGGTTATTTTTTAGTGATGGGAGGTATCATTAGGGACTCATCCTTCACTATTTCCTTCTCCTTTTTATAATGTGAATAGTCCTTATATAGAGCAAACTTTTCTTGATCGACTATCTCTACATCCTCCTATATCTGATTACTGTACTTAGCACCCTCCTTCTCCTTTCCTTTCTCCTTGCTGTGCCTCTGTCTATTCTTCTTCTTCTTCTCCTCTACTGGGATCTACTCTTATAATTTGGTTGCAGTATCAACCATATCCAGAGAGGCTTGTATGCCAACCTCAATCAACTTCTGTTACGGCTATGATTATGCAGACTGGGCTGGCACCACCCGATGGTGGGTGGCCAGGTGTCAACCCCGCTTTCCTATATATCCACGCATATCCTGTATCTAGTTGTTGTTCTCTAAGACTCGAGCGAAGTCTTGTATCGCTGGGTTACTTTACTTTATCGGATGAATCAGTCTTTATTCTTCGCACCTTTAGCCCAGTTAGGCCCGAGCCTAGTGATTGTGTCCCCGTAGGCCCCAAAATACCGATATACCGACAGATATCTCCGTGATCACTAGCTCGCTCCTAACATTACTTCGCTTTGATCAAAAGGACCGGTGATTCTGGCTAATCACCCCTCCTTACCTACAAACTGTCGGATAACCCCCGAAACGGGCGGAATATCGCTGAAGAGATGTCCCTGGATTATTTGGCTATATGAGCGACGTCGGAAAGAATTATTTCCCCCTCCTATTTGCTTATTAGCTTGTTTTAGCCGACATACTAATCCTATATTGAGATTCTCAACGTTCTAGATGTCGAGCGACAAGCTCAAAGCCCCCGGTAATATTCACGCCTTTCCTACTTAGCCTGCAATATACCCAATATTCACGCCTTCTCTAGCTAGATATTCGGCCTGCAATATACCCCCATATTCACCCCTTTTCCAGCTGGATATTCGGCCTGTGGCGTATCCACTGGGTTTACCCTAAACTCGCCAACTCCGATATATGCCATATTCGCCCCTTCTCTAGCTGGATATTCAGCCAGTATTTACCTCTTCCACACCTGGATATACAGCCTGCAATATATCCAGCGTGGACAGCACTATCCAGCGGGGGAGGTAATGGACAGCATTAGCCAGCGGGGGAGGTAAGGGACAGCATTAGCCAGCGGGGGAGGCAATGGACAGCACTAGCCAGCGGGGGAGGTAAGGGACAGCATTAGCCAGCGGGGGCGGTAATGGACAGCATTAGCCAGCGGGGAAGGTAATGGACAGCACTAGCCAGCGGGGGAGGCAATGGACAGCACTAGCCAGCGGAAGAGGTAATGGACAGCATTAGCCAGCGAGGGAGGCAAGGGACAGCATTAGCCAGCGGGGGAGGTAAGGGACAGCATTAGCCAGCGGAGGAGGTAATGGACAGCATTAGCCAGCGGGGGAGGTAAGGGTGGATATTCGGCCTGCAATATACCCCATATTAGCCCTTTCTCCAGCTTGATGTACCGCCCACAATATACCCAATATTCGCTCCTTCTCCAGCTGGATATTCGGCCTCCAGCGTATCCACCGTGTTTACCCTGAACTGGCCAACCCCGATATATCGAATATTCACGCATTCACCAGCTTGATGTACCGCCTGCAATATACCCAATCTTGCTAATATGGAAGTCTTCTTTCTCTCATTCCACGTAGGAGGAGGGAAGAGTCTAATATAGACCCCGAATTGCAGGCTGATGTGCATGCGGATACCCACGCTAACAGAACCCCTGATTGCCGGCTCATGTAGACGCGGATATCTAGGCTAATGAGGATCCCCAATTGCAAGCTCATGTAGATGCGGATATTCAGCCTCTTAAGGACCCTCCAATTGCAGGCTCATATGAACGCAGATATCGAGGCTAATAAGGATCCTCAATTGCAGGCTAATGTGGACGTGGATATCCAGGCTAATATAGACCCCGAATTGCAGGCTCATGTGGATGGGGCGCGGGCAGCACGAACTAGCGGCGGAGGGAAGGAACGAACTAGTGGCATAGGGGGCAGCACGACTTAGCGGCGGAGGGAAGGGGCAGGAGAAGGCGTAGGATGAACCAGCCGCACTTCCGTGTATATATATATCCTCCAGTTTAGCTACCTTCTCTTAATTAAGCAATCCTTCATAATAAGATTATCTTGAGCCTACTTATCTGTATGCCTATATTCTATATTCACTGCGAATCTAGCCTGCGTTCAGGGTTTTTTTCTTTTGATTTTTATTTCATTTATATTTTGCCTGTCGCATTCTGTTTTTTTAATTTATTTCGACTTGTTTTTTAGGTTAATATTATTGGTTTGTTTATGGTGTGGTGATAATTAACTCATATTTTGGGGTTGTTTATTTGTTGGTGCAGTCATTGTTTTGTATGCAATGTGGATGGTGATAATTATTTTGTATGCAACGTTTATAGAGCATTTCCTTCGACTGGTGCATGCGACGGTGAAAAGGTGAATGGGCTGGGCCCACTGCTGGATGGGCCGGACAGTAGTGCCACTGCTCCCCCCCAGCTATAGCGGCCCATTGCTTTGTGGGCTTTAAAGGTGTATGGGTCAGCACACTCGCTCCTTCCGGGCATTCATTTGAGGTGTTAGCCGCTTGATTTATACCTTGTTTAGCCGAGCTATAACATATAATACGACAACTTCAGTTTGCCTGATCTACCATAATGGATATTTCCTTATGCAGTACAGTAAACTCCCATTACAAGCATACCCGATATAAGAATATATTCATTATAAGCATACCCCCTCCGGTCCCCTCATACAAAAACGCAGATTTAAGGCGTAAATTCACCAATTCGCATACACATGCTATTTTCTCGCTTAGTCACATATATATGCTTAGAATGAATGTACGCTAGCAGGGGTTCTTATCGACAAGAAATCACCAAGCACGTTAGTTACAATATTCGGGATGTCTATGAGCATCTTATCGACAGGTTCTACAAAACCTATATACGGTATGTATAAAGCTCATTGTATTCCTATGTTGCCTACTGATTACAGTTGATACAGAATATGGCAACATCCAACGGTTCACCCAGAGCAGTACCATGTCAGGCATAGTTGAAAGCGAGAGGCAAGAGATTAGGAACTATTTAGTACTAAATCCAGGCTTAACGTGGCATACGATTGAGCACTGATTGGAAGGAGCTTATCCAAATAAAATCATCACAAAGATTCGGCATCCGAGCCACCTTCTGCACTCCTGGTTCATCACCAAGCAGCTATTAATGCTTTAGAAATACGGGGCAGTTGGAGGAGATGTTGCAACGCAAGGAACAGCGAATTAAGGACTATTTGTATCAAGAATAGGCCAAACAAACCTAGGGGATGATCACAGAGTTCTTACATCGATCCTAGTACTCATTTCCTGTCTCATTTGTCCATTTTGTCATATATGTAATTTCTCCTGGTATAAGCATATATTCGTTATAAGTATACCATCTCTGGACCCGACTGTATGCTTGTAACGGGAGTTTACTGTACTAGTCAACTGGCATATTTAGCATCCCATAATGCAAGAGTCGATATATTCTTTTGCGCTATTTGGTGCTTGATTTGGAGTTGGTTTTGTTGAGATTCTACAGGAAATACCTAGTCCCCGACCCTATAAAACCCACACTGCGGAGACTACTACCCCTAGACAATGCTATTACATGCTCAGCATGCTCAGACTTCAAGTACCAAGTGGGGCGATGGTCCCTGCCAATCAAAGCCCTCACAACCCCTATCTATTGATATATTTTCTGGCCATACTGGTTAGTGAATCACTTGATTCACACTTTACGCAGTTGGAGTAATAATACAGATGGGCCTTCCGGTAATTTATTGTAGAAACCCTTATACATCTACAAAATATTTCCAGAATCTGAGCTCATTCGGTCGGGTATCAGAAGAAAAATCGTCAAACAACATCATCACCAGTTTTGATCTACTTCCCAATAATGATCCGCTTCATAGTATAACATAGTATAGGTCAGAAAACTCCCTCTCACAAGAGGAGCACTTTCGCATACTTGAAATGAGCATGCAAAATATGACCTAGGCACAAGATGAGAGAACGAGACCATATCATAGGCTTAGGGTCTAGAGAGTATAGACGTCAGAAAAATGAAATAAAAATATCCTACCTACAATCCTGTGAGGTCGGCCAAGTTTGGCCGTGATCCAGACATATATATCCCATAGCCACTCACGCAAGGGTCTTATATTCCCAAGTACCAACCACTCCTGAAGTTGCATTGTACTAGCCAGGCTTCGACTTTATATTCTTGTTTGCTCTAGCTATTTCTGCCACCAAGATGTCACATGATGGAGATAGTACTTCACAGCCCAACGACTCTCGGGTTCCCTCAGATATCAATTTGTCTGACTTCTCCTACTTTGATGAGTTTCCCGAGCTCTTGGAGGATTATCCTGACCTCTTTGGCCTCGGCAATGAGGCCTAGTCTATGACCATTGACCAAAGCAACCTTGAGTCCCCAAGCAATACCATTGAAGCCCTAAGTGATGCCACTTTGCAAGAACCAGCTTCATCCGCCCAAGCCCTTCCGGGCCCGGTATACAAATCTCCGTTTGTCGACCCAGCTTGCAAAAAACCACCCACATGGAACTGCTATCGCTGTGACGCATGTGGCTACACAAACATAGTGTGTTCGCAGCTGTCCAGCCATATCCAAAAGCGGCCTGGCCATGATCCCCAAACAGTTAGTGTGTCCTGGGTCGGTGATGAAAATGTTAAACTCGCTCCCGGCTTCATTAGTAGGGAAACAATTATGGCAAGGCTGCAATGGGTGGCTGGACAATATCGAGGACGTAAAGACCGCAAGGGAAAGGCCAAAGAGGCACAGGAACAACTGGTTGACACCCAAAGAGCAGAGTGAGGAAGATGGCCAGAACGGGGCTGCCACCAATCGCAGCGCAATGCAAGGGCCTGGGTTTACTGTAACCCTTCCCACTGATAGGATGCACTCGAACCGTTGTGAAACTGATTACTGAATTGCCCCTCCACTGCTATGCTCCCAGCTACATGGACCTCTTCTTTCCCAGTTTGTTTGTAGTATCTGAATTACCTAGAACCAATATTACCTGTAGGAGTAAACCCATATCATATTGAAGTACCAATTACGCTGCGTGTTACCCAATACACTATCTACAGTGAAACCTCGTTATAAACAACCCCCGTTATAAGAAACCCCTCCGCCCCATATGGCCTGCTCAAGCCCCTGCAGGTCCCCTTCCGGAAGTGGTCTTCTGTTTCCCTCGATCTCGTCACGGGTCTCCCTAGTTTTAATGGATTCGACGCCTTGCTAGTCCTAGTCGATCGGTTGTCCAAGATGGCGCACTACGTTCCAACCACCACCGACGTCAATTCCTGACAAATTGCCAAGCTCTTCTTCGACAATATCTTTCGCTCGCAAGGGATCCCGGACTCTATCGTATCTGACCGGGGTACCCAGTTTGTCTCAGAATTTATCCGATCCTTGACCTCGCTTGTTGGTATCCAACAGAAGGTTTCCACCGCCTTCCACCCCCAGACCGACGGCCAGACTGAGAGAATCAATGCAATTGCAGAGCAATACTTACAGGCTTACTGCAATTACCATTGGTCCGAGCTCCTCACCATGGCCGAATTCTCGTACAACAATACCTTGTCCTCGACCCTTGGCATTACCCCGTTCCAGGCCATGAACGGTGAGAACCCTCGCTACCAGATTAACCCGAACCCTGCAACTAAGCTTCCGGCACCTTCAGTAATCAAGGAATACGCTGACCTCCTTGCGGAGCTCGATACTCATCTTACATCTGAAATGATCTGTGCTCAGGCAACCTACTCGGAACAAGCTAACAAGTCCCGCATTCCCCCACCCAGGTTGGACATCGGCGACGAAGTATGGCTCCTTCGGCGGCATGTCAAAACGACTCGCCCCTCGACTAAACTGGATTTTAAGAACCTTGGTAAGTTTCGAATCATCCAAAAGATCTCGTCTCATACTTATAAGCTTGATCTTCCTGCCTCGATGAAGATCCACCCGGTCTTCCATGTTTCTCTGCTTGAACCTGCCTCCACGGACCCCCTGCCTGGCCAAACACAGCCACCCCTGCCCCCCGTTATCATCGAAGATGAACCCGAGTGGGAAGTTGATGAAATCGTCGACTCGCGCTTCCGAGGTCGTACCCTTGAATATCTTGCTCGCTGGGTAGGTTACGACGAACTTACCTGGGAACCCGCTGCCTTGTTCTTGAACGCACCAAGCGCAGAAAAAAAATACCACGCTTCCTATCCACTCAAGCCCTGACCATGCCCTCTGCCCAAATGAGCAGAACTCGCTATGACTCCATCGTCATTCCAGATGATGACCACGAACTTGCCCCGAACCATGATCTCGCCTTGGATTCGCAGGAGCTCATCCTCCGGGATGTCTCCGGGCAGGCCAAACCCACCAGCACTGGCCAATGGCTGGTGCACGCTATGCAACAAGCAATGCAATACTTTCATTGAAGCTATCTACTTATATACAACAAAAGTTTAACAAGCTCGTGGCTCATGAATAATGATATCTTGCGTCTCTTGAACAGGTACGCCTTCAAAGCCCATCTCCATAGGATTCCCAGTACCAGCCTTTTGAACACGGCACCTACGCTGGCGTTTGCTAGATCGCTCTGCTACCTCCACGCCAGTTAAAGCCCTAGACCAGGTTGATCCGTGGGACTTTTTGGTTTGTAAAATGGGTTTTTTTATTTTATTTTAAATACTTGATACTCCTATGCGGCCCCATCAGGGGGGCCATGAGGAGCCACCCGGAAGCCCGGATGGATTCAAGGGTAAGGCAAGTTAATCTTCCAGACCCGCGCGAACTAAATACAATTAACTATGACTGATACTGGTGAGACGAGGCCCAATGCTGTCATTAACGGACGAACCGATGACCCAGGGGGCCTGACTGAGCCTCGACCTCTGACTGAACTAAACAGTAAAAACTGAATTTTTTTTTTTTTTAAAACTAGTGACTACCTATGCGGCCCCGTAAGGGGGGCCATGAGGGGCCACCCGGAAACCCGGGTGAGTAAAAACTGAAGATGACATCAAAAAGTAAGGAATTCGTGAAACTGAACTGGACTGAACGGAAAGATAATGGAAATCTCGTGAACTCGTATAAAGGGGACTCGTGAAAAATTGCCGTCTGAAATAAGCTCACAAGGTGAGCTCATGGTATAGTAACTTTTGTAAAATGGGTAGTGCAGTTGATGTAACAGAAGCCTCTGGTGCCAGGTCAAGATTATCTTCTGGTTCCAAATTAATAGAATGCGCCAGTTGGTAGTTATTAGGTGTCCGATATTGGAATTCTCTGGGAATACCTAGCTGACGCTTATGAGTAAACTGAGCTTGCAGCTGCGTGTTACAAGTTGATGAAGTAGGGCATATCGCTCCGCTTCTTCATCGTTTAGCGTTCGCTGAAATCGTCATTGTAGGCGTAGATTGTTCACCAAGAACTCACGTCCATCGTCTTGAAGCTGGTCCACAAATGCGGTAGCTTGGTCTGAATTAATAAACTCAGTTGCAAGTGACTCCTCAGAGGTTGAACTTGCTTGACTTTACCCTCTACCATCTTTCACGGGGAAGCGGATCATCACAGAGAAATGGATCAATTCATCGGCTATCTACCTGACGCACGAGATCTAGTTACACGGAGCCCAGAACGAGTGTGAGAGCGTAAGGAGGGGCCAGGGGTAGGGGAAGGGGGTGTCCGAGGCTGTAAGGACTCAACTGGGGGGCCTGGAACTGGAGTAGCAAGTGTTATTGTAGAAAAAATAGAACCAGATGAGGAAATAGAGGGGCAATCTAAATCACTTTCCCAGTTATCCATCTCTTCCCCGCTAATAGCCTCTTCACTATCTAATGAATTAATAACAACAAGTGAAACTACCTTGCATTTTCCAGCCTGCTTGGGTGTATGGGGAGGGTTGGATACTTGGGGTTTGCTAGCTCACTTAGCGGCTTTCTGCCGCTTTTCCTCCTTCTTTGCCTCTCATGCCTCTCATTTAATATAAAGCTCTTTCCATGCCTTACTATCTATTACTCGACCTCGAGCCCTTCCTATCTCTCGCTTATCAACTTTCAATGCAAGCTTTTGTGCCTCCTGCTACTGCTGTAGTATTCTGCACTCCAACTCACAGTCTTTATCTGCTGCAATTCCAAACTTCTCAAGTTGCTTAATAAGATTAGCCAGTTCCACTCGATTAATCATCACATCCTTTGATCTTAAATGTAAGGTTGCCTGTTTGACCTGTTGGTGTAGCTTAGCTATGTTGTATAGTGTAGGGGGTTCAAGTAGGGGATCAACAACATGGGCTTTTAGTAGTGCTTTTCCATGTATCAACTTGTCTAAGACATATCATAGATCATTGTGTGGAATAAGACCTGCTCCCTACCAAGTACTAAGAATATTCTTTTGGGTATATGTTGTATTGTGTACCTTAATAAGTATTAGAAGAAAATTGCATTTGTTAATTGTAAAATTACCAAAACGAACAAGCCAATCAACCTGCTTTCTATATGCTTTCTGTTGTAGTGAGAATAATCTGATATTAAATGGTTGTAGAAGATAAGTAGAATAAATCGGAAGACAGTAAGTAATGATATTAATACTAAAGTAGAACTTAATAAACTCAATCGTAATATAAGACCCATGACCATCCATAATTAGTAAACAATAACTTCTATTTTTTACCTACTTTGACTCCTTTATAAACTTATGAAAATGCTTAATCTATTCTATCTCTAAGGTATGACTTGTCTATCCTTTTTTTAATATACTAAACTTCCACTGATTACAATCAACCTCTAGATGTTTTAAAGATTAATACTAACCCATATAGTGCCCAGCTTCTTTATAGATAATTAATAGAGGCAATACAATCCCTTCTCAACTAATTGCTTCTACAACAGTAATTATTTTATAATTTCTATTAGTTGGCAGCTTGTCAGTCATTCCACGACCTTATCTTAAGCAAATAACCTTAGTATGATCCGAAATACTTTGGCAAAACCCCTTCTCATCCATATTATAGGTTGTAGTATTAGTAATTCGATATAGGTATATAAGCTATATAAGCTTATTAAAATGATCTCAGATAATTCCTAGATCACTAGCTTTGATCCATTTCTTATCAAACTAGCTGCTAAACTTTGAAACTAATTGTAGGTGCCAATCAAGGAAGCATGTAATATAATTTTTGCCTACTATGGAGCTTTTATCCCATTTTTTTCCCTTTAATAATGCAACACCTTCCTTAACATATGCTATATATAGAGGAAATCCCTACTCTTCTAATTTCAGGATCTACTGTACCATAGCCTTCTCTTCCACTAGTGTACACAACTGCTGTGATATATGTGACCTTATTTTGGATTCTCCACCATTCAGTTGTCTATGCAATATTGTATATTTAAGTCCAAAGGCTTCTGCTGTTTTTTGGATCGATTTGTATTTCCCCTCTTGAACTGCCACTATTGCTCGCCAGATTCGGAGCTCCCGCTAGGCTTCCGATACCTGCTTTCGTTGCTTTAGCCTTCCCATGATGTGCTTCAGTTTTATTTCCAACACTCAGGCCACGTCCTAGATTCTTAGACGCCCACCACTGATCTGCATGGGGGCTGATCCACATCCCTGTGATGATCTGCATCCCCGTGAAAGATGGTATTAGTTCATAGCATTACAATTGATTTATGGTGTTTAGTTACCTTTGTCTTTCGCTGCCTTAATGGTTGCCCATCAAGCTCTTGATCTGGATTACGTAGTTGGATGTCTTGTAAATCCCGATAGTTTCGGCGTTGCCCATGATGGATACAAGCATAGCGGACTGGGCCGGTAGTGGTGGAGCCCGCAATCTTTACTACTACAAATCCTATAACAAATGCATAGTCATGAAGCCGAGAGAATGCTGCATCTGGGTTGTCAAGGGTTTCCAGATGTTGGTGCTTGGCGATGAGAAACGGTGATGAAATCGACTGCAGGTTGAACCGCCGGAATAAGAGCAGGATCAAGCCGAGCCCAGGCAGGAAGTTTTGACACTACGGCCTGATGAGCCATCGAGAGAGTTGCTGGTGTTTGTTGTAGTTAGAACGTTTGTTGTGGTAGTCAGAGTGTTGTGTTATGATGAAGCGTTGTGTGTAGTCCCGTCAGCGCACGCTAGCCTGCATTACTTATTGCATAGTGTACACCAGCCACTGGCCGGTGCCGGTGGGTTTGGCCTGCCCGGAGGCATCCCGCTCATCCTCACAGAGGGAGCTACTATTACGGATCATCCTCTCGCCTTGCCCTTCGACCCCCCCAGCCCTGGTCCTATACTAGCAACCCACGCACTTGCTAGCATACGTTCGCAATTATGACCCTTGACCCTTGACCTTGACCCTCGACCCTGGACCCTGACCTGCTAGATTGCCGACCGCATCCCGGGAATCTTAGCCAGACACTCCCTTACCTGGAATCTGATAGAAGGTCCCTCCAGATCTAGGCCCTGATCACGTATTTAACAAAAGATATGTGGGAATATCTTGTTAGGCAGCGGAGTGGTTCTAGCGAGGCGGCGGCGGCAACGGCAGCGAGCACGGGTGCAAGACAGATCTCTAGTTATGTGTCTTCTGGAGCAGATGGTAATATGCGAGGAGGACAATAGAACTAGGAGAATAATAATGCCAATGAGAACGAGGCGAATTGAGGACTTCATTAATTATCGATAAAATACAGTTCCGCAGCGGTGTCTATGTACATGGAAGTTCAGGGTAATAGAGCGCGCAGGGATTGTAGGAAAATCAAGAAATGCGAGCGATGATCCAACGATCAACATGATCAACCCCATACCTAAATGCGATAATAATGGCGATAACAATGACGACAATATTAGTGCGTTAATAATGACGTGAGTAGAGCAATGACGTTGATAGATCTTCGCCGGTGATCCTGATAATTCAGGGTAACGGGTGATCCGCAGCGCGGGTGCACCGGATGTGCCGATCGTTCCAACAGTGTTCCGAACTTGACACTCGAACAAGCTTGTTTGCGTGTCAAGCATTTGACACTCACATTTGACACTCACATTTGACACCCGAACAAGCCTGTTCGAGTATCAAATAAGGAAGTCCTGCCATATCCCTTGTCCCTGAATTTGTCACTTGTCGTTGTTTGCCAGGACGTTCTTGTTTGTTTTCTTCGGATTCCTGATTCCTCCGTTTGCTTCCTTATGTCTCCATATTCTTTCTCTTGCCTTCTCTTTAGTTCCCTGCATGGGGCCCCGCGGGGCCAGGTCCCTATATATAGGGCCCTCTCTCCCTATCTCCTTCTCTTCTCTCCTCACGCAACAACTTGTATTCTCCCCTGTACCTAGTTATCCCAATAATACAATTCTCTCTTCTGCCCTCGAGTGTAGCTCAGGCTTCCTCGCCTTCTCCCTGCGCATGCTCCCACCTCCTTGACCTCGCTAACCCCGCCCTCCTCCGACACACGCGTAAGACTTCTTACGGGAGTATCATCACCTGCGACGCAGGTGACCCCCCGACCAATTCACAACAAATACCGAGCTCTTAGGAAAATTACAGGAGCCTACCGTATTAATTCGCAACTAACAAAGTACCACTCAGCAGGATAGTATTAGTGTATAAGACAGGGGTAAAACAGCCTAATTCTGGCCAAGATATCCGAATCGTGTTTAAGACAGCAAATTTTTCTTATAGGACAGTAGTATAGGAATGTCAACGTTGACTGGCGCTGCCGGTTTCTTTCACTCATCACTATCACTTGTTCCAATGTCAATTCCGCTGGTACCTCGTGCTGGACCCAATGCCCAAACAATAAGTCAAAACCCTCGAGCAACCTCTGTTTTGCAACTGCAGAACTTTGGCAAGCGTACACAGAAGATGAAAGTTCCAACCTTGTGATTTTAAATGAGGAGGAGACGGATGACAATGAGCAGGGAGATTACATTACTGAAGAAGAGGCCATGCAATATGGTACAATCACGCTTGGAGAGGAGATTGTGTAAAAAGATATCAATTATGCTACTGTGTCGTTCCGAAATTTTTTTTTTTTCCCCGGAAATTCTTTTATAAGAAAGTATCTCGTGTTTAAGCTAGTATCGCATATAAGACAGTAAATTTGAGGCCCCTCCGACCGCCCGTTTGTGAATAAGACAGCATTCTTAGTTGCGAATTAAACATAATGAAACTGTGAAAACCCAATTACCAACCCGAGTCCGAGCTCGAGTCTGTTACCTCCTACCTCTTTCTTCCTCTCTCAAAGTTGTATATATCTACTGGCAGCCACCGTCCACGAATCTTCATCCTCAACTAACCGCCCTGTACACAAAAGGAGACCAGACCGTTAAGCAAAATAACTACTGAGCTGGTAGTCTTGCCCATTCTCCTATGCCCTCCTAGAAGCCAACGTGCTCCTATAATCCCCTGCATCCCTGTCTTCCTCACATCCTGCATGGTGTCTGCCATGGGTCTTTGGCAGAGTATTCCGTGTACAACAAACGCCTTGGGGTCAAAGTATTCTTCCTCAACTTTGACTGGCTTAGTCGGCTTTTTGTGTTTGGCAGCTAGGGGGTTGGCTACCTGGGATCCCATTTGATGTACAACGGGCTGTTTTTTGGTAACGGGAGGTGTTACCGGAGCCTCGTCCTTCCCTACTTTTCCTATATCCTCTTCCTTCTCATAGTCTGAAAGGTCCTTATATGGTGAAAACCTCCCTACATCAACCATCTCCTCATCCTCCTGAATCTTATTTTTGGCAAGTAGTGTGTCACCTACCGTTGTACTGTCCTTAGCCCTCAATTTTCCTTTCCCCTTCCCTTCACTCTTCTCCTTCCTCTCTTTACCTGCTTTCTTCACCTTCTTCCGCTTCATCACCTCTTCCAATACCTTAACTACTACTGCCTCCATCTCCCTTGTTTCGACTGGATTTGACTGAGTTGCAGCGTCTTCCAATTCCACTGACACTTGTACTCCTAAATCTGTCAATTCCGCCTTCGATAGTTGGCTTAATCAGGCTATTTACGCCTTGGCTGCCTCCAGCTCCTCCTGGACTTGGCATAGCTCCTCAGCCCTCCTTTGCCCCTTCTTATTGTATTCCTCCTTCAACCTCAGCTCCTCATAAAACTGTTCTCTAAAACTCTCTAACTCTTCCTCTAACTCTTGCAACTGTTGACGCTCTACACTGCGGCCCATCTTCTCCATCTTCTTCCGAGCCGCTGCTAGTAGTGTGTTAACTGGTCTTCCTGTCGAACATCCGGCGAAATTTGCTAAGAAGTGGTCAAACTTCTTTAGCTCTGCCTTCATTATTGGTACCTCCCCTATCTTTTCATCCCTCTGTAAGGTCTCCTGCTGGTGGAACATTTTTAATCTCTCATCCAAGATCCGTAGCTGTTCCTTTAGAAGCACCTCTTTTCTATTCATCTCCTCAATCTCCTCCTCCAATTTATCTACTTCCTCCCTTAGCTTTTCCTGCTCGTTACAGAATTCTTCGAGCTGTCCGGAAATTACTGCTATCCCCCTCGCAGTCATACTCTCCTGGAATCTCCTCTATTACCCTCTGTGCCTCTGTGCCTCTGCTAGTCCGACGAGTCCTACCATCGGTCCGACCTCTTGTAATAGGCACTCCCCGACTTCTTGCCTCTCTTCTCTTGTCATCCCTTCCTTCTTCTCTTCCCATGGCTTCCTCAAGTGTTCTTCCCTCTTCCTCAGAATCTGTAGATTCCCAAGCCCTCTCCACCTCTTCATCTTCCGCTCCTTCCTCTAGACTCTCCGCTATCTCTTCTAATTCCCTTCTCATGCCGGAAGGGGTGCACTCCTTCAAAAAACATTGGAGTCATTCTTGTTTTTGACATTGCCGATGTGCTGGCTGGTGTTGGTAATTGTGTTAGCTCCGGTGTCTTGTGTGTCGGTGGAGTATTTTGTAGGCTCGGTATTTGGATCTGGCGACCGCCTTTTCCTCTTTCTCGACCGTGGCATTATAGCAACCTGTAGTGTGATTTGAATCTGTTGCTATGTTTACCGTTGGCTTTAGAATCCCCGTCGCCAAAGAATTCTCCCCGGCAATGGGACCGAGGCGCCACGCACCCAGCGTTAGCGTCCTGATCTAGAGTTTGTCCTGTGCGTCGGACGCAAATAATTTTCTTGCTGATGTACGGTATACCCAATACTCATCTCCTCTCTAGCTAGCGATATATGCAATACTCGCGCCTTCCCCAGCTTGTTATTCAGCCTATGATATGCTAGTGAGAAGAGCAGTGAAGTAATTAATCAAGTGCAGACAGGTAAGTCACGTGTATTGGTCACGTGATTCAACAATTCTTGGCAGCGCAATCAATCAGCGTCTAATGAATCACTTCATCTCATCTTCGTTGATACCGGGAAAACTGGCGAAGAAGCCTTGTCGATTTTTGAGACAGCTGCAGCCACCATGCATAACCGGCGACATATGAACATGACAAGTTAGGAGAAGGAAAATGTATCTATGGACTTGATCGGATTTAGAATGATATTTGTGGAAGTAACTTCTCGACATTAAGAGCTGTCACCGCCTGAACGCCTAGTTGTATTGGATGTTTTTAGTGGTCAAAAAACTAAAAAAGTCCTACATGCTATGAAAGAACGACATATCACTCCAGTATATATTCCTGATGGCTGCACAGGATATGTTCAATCCTATGGATATAATTGGCTCATGGCAGATAGAAGACTGTACTGGTACGATGCATTCTGATATGGAGGTTGTGTACGGACATCGATGCAGAGATCCCTGTCTAATCACGAGATCTATATAAAATTAGTACTAGTGCTTGTTGTAACTAGAAAAGTCTCAAAAACCGACAAGGCCTCTTCTTCGCCAGTTTTCCCGTACAAGAACCTTGCTATCTGAAGAACATTAGATAGGGTTGCATTGAACTTTATATCAAGCATAACATTTTTCACAAAATGATTTATGCGCTCTTTAGTGTCCTTGGTTAAAAGAAACTCTATGTGCGGGCATACACGGTATGCAACCATATACAGTATGCAACCATGCTTGGCATACCTAGCCTTGGCATATCCGTTTGTTGTATGTTTGTATATGTAGACGAGCTTAGCGTAGGTAGTTTGAGAGAATGAACAACCTTCACATCACAGTCTATTCATTACCAAGCAAAGACCTAAGAACCTGCATATAACGAGAGTATCTTATTTTTTCCATAGAGCTTTTGACAGGACCAAGGCATAGTTTGTTCTACTCGAGGTTTCTTATAACATGACACCCACTTTTGCTGTATATCTGTGACACGCTATATATTGCGTACAACTGAAAGTGCCTCTAGAGACGAGGTTAATTGTGGCACATGTATTTCAGAGAGCTATTAAAGTGCAAAGTTTCAGCAACCATTGTTGAAAGAATATGCTTATGTCGATCACGAAAGATCAACCTGATTGTTCAATACTTGATTCTTCAATGCTTCTTATTATCCTTTGTTCTGCATGCCTTCTTTGTTCACAGCTATTCTTTGTCTGCCATCACTGTTGTCTGCTATTGCTGTCTGTGTTCTAATCACTATCGCAGTCTCTTGCTCAGAGGTTTATTTAAACCGCTCAAAAGTACTGTCTATATTAGGGGTGGTCAATTGTTATTTCAATTAAGCTAATCTCAATTATGAAGCGCCTTGGCAAGCGCCTTAGCTGCTTGGCCTCACCGCTCATTGGCCAGAGCCTTAATGGTAATTTAATTTCAATTATCTCGTTAAGGGACTAACGTTCTATAATCTCCGAAGTGTGGTTTAGCAAAACCCCCGCTGTGTGGGTTGTGGCATGTTGACTTGACTTGAATGCTAAGAAGTTGATTTCGGGGTTACTTGTAGGTAAGTGTTACTAAGCAGGCTTAACTGAAGATTTAATTGCAGCTCGGCTTTAGGGGGGTCAATTGAAATATCTAGTTTTGCTTTGCCAAGGCGCTTCTTAATTAAAATTAGCTTAATTGAAATAACAATTGACCACCCCTATTGATTGATACAAGTTAATCAAGCTACAAGTAATACAATCTTCTGCTGCACATGAACATCAGCAAAAAAAAATGGTACTAAGTACTCTATGTAGCTAAGAAGTACTTAGGTCTGGCTTGCACTAGCCCCTCCCTTGCAAGCCAGACTAGCGAACGACTACAGTTACGGTAAACCTACTTAGCTATACCACAACCCAGACGGCCAAAATCTCACCCCTGCCGTCCGGTTTAACTTCGGATCCGGTATAGCAAATTTGCAGCGCTGGGGCGGGGTATCCATTCTCCTCCCAACCACAACATCTCTGAAGGAGGAAAGCATACCTATCTGTTTTATATTTTATTTGCTGGCTAGTATTCTGATTTATTTTTTAGAAACTGAAGATGTTGCCGACCAAGTATCTAACTGTACGTAGCGGCAAGTGTCAGGCATGGTTGAAATTCAATGAAGATGCTGTTATCTATAATCGCAATCCTGATGTTCTTCCAGTCTCTACTATTATTCAAGCTGGAATTCCGCAAAGCATGCAGCCATCTATTGCTGACTCGGAAGCAATACCGGCAATGCTTCCAGCTGATGAACCTATACCTCCAAAAGTACCGACAGTCTCGGAAGCTATTTCTCAGCTTGATGATCTTGCTACCTTTTTCCAAAGTCTCGCGGTGTCGGTACTCTCTTTCCCTTATTCTCAGCGCCAAATTCAAGTTTCTGATATGGTGGAGACAGTTCTTCAGGCCCGGGATGGTTTAACACAACTATCAAGCAACTACTACCTAGGTCCAGAAGCAACTTCGGGATTTTTGGCCTACTCAGTAGATTCCGGTTTATCTGTAGGTATTTTTGTATGTAGTTATTTTTTAAGATCAATAAATCTCCACTCCGGTCCAGTTCTTCTATAATCGTATAACGAGGGAATTTGGGTGGGAAACTGAAAAATCATCTGGAGGCTGTCCGTTCAGGAGGAGGGTTGTGCAACCAGACTACCGTTATGGCAAGGTTTCCGCTATACCTAACGAGTTCAGGTATAGCTACTTAAGGTTTAACTGTAGGTAGAGGCTTGGCATGAGACTAATTTTCTTCTTGGCACCAACACTTATCATCATCGCAAACAAAGACAAACATCCATATCCTCTGCCACTACCTCTCCCTGCCAATATCTCCTGTCGAGATATACACCCACACCACCCACACCACCCACACCCTTACCTGCCAAACTTCCGTCACCCATATCCAAGCAGGCTACCTGTGGGTACACCGATATGTCTCTGGTCGACACTGGCTCCGGATCACGCAGCTCATTCATCTGTTTTAGAGCACCAAACGCCGATGTGATACGAAAGCGTAGCACTAACACCCCTACCAGCACCTATTGTCAGCCTCAATTCACGCTACAATCCAACATTGCTATAACCCCAAAATTAGAGTGCTCCTATATGCTCGGGAAAGGAAATCCTGGCACGAATATCCCAATTCACCCTACCGATAGCGATTATGATACACCAGACAGAAACAACATGCATCTCCAAACACTTAAACCGCAAGTCCGAACCCCCGACCGCGGCTACCTACTAACATCATCGCTCATCACTCCCCCAGACTCCGTTGAGCGACCACCAGCACCTATACCATCATTCCCCCAACATGTCTTCCCCCCCATCCCTCGAACAATGTCTGAACTTACACTCTCCCTCCTCGGCGCTCTCTCTCGCTGCCTCACATACTCCCCGATTTTCCCTATCAAAACTCCGACCACGCCATCGCTATATCAAACGTCACCACCCAAAGCTTCCACAGATGGAAAACCCATTACCAGCGACTCCTGTACTCCAACGAATTCCACTCACTTTGGGAATACTTCCCCGATACGCAAACCTTCATAATCAAATGCATGCCTACGCCAATACACGAGAATATTGCGGAATACGGCGCACAGATCATACTTGATGCGATCAGCACGTATACTGGGATGTCCGCATATGACCCAGGCAGGGTTGTTAGGGTATATCATAATAGCGAGATTGAGACTACTGGAGATAGTAGCAGTGGTAGCCGAATACCAGATTTATCTATCAAGGTCCGCTTACACCCACCAGAGGCTGACTTGGTTTTTACGGGAATTGTTTGGGAAATTGGGGTTTCGCAGACCCTGGCAAGTTTAAAGCGGAGAGCAAGGATGTGGTTGTCTAATATGGGAATGAAAGAGGATGTGAGAATCCATTTGGTGGTTTTGGTACATGTGTTCGAGGAGGAGGCACCAGAAGAGTATCTAGATGAGAATGGGGAGGTTGTTATGAGTAGGGCTAAAGCAGCAAGGATGAAGTGGGATTGGCCCAATGAATGGTTTGGAAACAGGGGACTAGTGGAGGAGGTTAACAGGAGGGGCGGAATGAAAAAGTCGGTTAAGGAGGAATTGAAGAGGAATATTAGTCTGCGATTGTTGGAAGAGGATGCCAGTGGACGGTTGATACCATCGTTGATGGAGCCATTGGGGGCAGAGCTGATAGTATATCGGAGGAGAGAGGATGTAGGACAGCCTACTGGGGATACACTTGAGGACGACCAACCCAATGTGGATGATGAGACTGCAGGACAGGATCAAAATTCGAGTGAGGAGCACGACTCAGATGGTGAGCAGGGCTCAAGTGGTGAGCAGGGCTCAAGTGGTGAGCAGGGCTCAAGTGGTGAGCAGGGCTCAAGTGGTGAGCAAGACTCGGACTGTGAACGGGACTCGGTAATTGAGCAGGACTCAGATTCATCGGTGCAATCACTAAACCACCTGGCGGGAGTGGAATCGTCAAACATTTCCTCTGATTCTCGTGCTAGCTTTGCATCTTCCTCAGATTCGGCTAACGAGGAATCCGACGATAGTGACGCAGCCTTCGGAATTTACCAAATCAACTCAATTCCCCTCATGCGTAATGATGCTCCCCTCCGCAACCTTTCTTCTGCTGCCTTCTCTATTCGCATTGCCGAACTCTATGGTCCCCTCCCTGCTGGATCCCACATTCTCAACAAAATTCCCCCAATCCTTCGTCCCCATGCTAATGAAAAGATTTATTTCCCACTGGAAACGCTAGTTGAAACTGTTTTGCTTGACGGTAAAGCGATGAGGAGTCGGAGGGCGAGTGATAGAGCCAGGGGGATTGTGGACCGGGCGTGGGCGGATGCACTTGCGGAGAAGGAAAGGCTTAAGGCGGAGAGGCAGAGCGTGAGGGTGATTGCGGACAGGGATGGTAGGCGAGTAGGCAGAGGCATAAGGAAGATGGCGGAGGTAGTGAGTGGGGAGGAGGAGGAAGCGGAAGGGGGGAGGGGTGGAGATAGGAGACAGAAGCGAGTTAGGGCACATGGTGTAGGCAGTGTTTAAATAAGGGGGTAAGGATCTGAGTGACACAGGCGTGGTATGATTGTCCCGTTTGCTTGTTTTAAAGATCAAGCCGCAACAGCATTGTGGCAGTATGGAAGCTACTAGCAGGCCTGTACAGAGAGCAGGGGCAGGAGGAGGGGAAGGCGGAGGATGGCGGTAATGGGGCAGAGCCATTTTTTGCTTCGTTTCTGATTTGCTATTTCCTTCAGTTTGTTTCCACTCTTCCTCTTTTGCAGCTCTTTCTTTGGTGGACTCTAGTTAGATGGAAAGAGTTGCATAAAGATAGGTATCATAAGCCTCAATAAACACACAAAGTGCAGGATTGCTCCTTCTAGAACCACTTGATACCTCCTCCCCCCCGTACTTTATCTATTGTCCCCTAGTCAAGTTATCTTCCGAAAAGGCTATTCCACCAGCTTTCTCAGTCGCGCTTTCCAGAGCTACTTATTTTCCCTTGAGTACATTATTCGCATATGTGCTCCAACCTAGATGATATGTTTGTAGCAGAGTTACTCTGTAGACTCAACCTAATAGGAATCTTGTATGCCTTATCACCTCCTCCGGTCATCTCGCACATATGGAAGGATTGCTCCTCTTTTCTCTTCAGGCTGAACCAACAGCCAATATCAGGGACCTACAAGATGTTCTACAGTGTGAGACAAAATGTATGGAGACTCTAGGGCGTCTGCATGTTCCGCGCACGATCACTGACTTTCTGGTTCCTCCTCTCCTTGACATTCCCGTCTCCACACCTACTCTCGTTTGGGTATTTTTTGTTTATATGCTCTTCTTGTATTCATAAGCCTATTCCAAAACATTTCCTACCGCTAGCTACTAAACTCCGTAGTTATCTATTTTCTCTTGTTATAAGCATATATTGGTTACAAGCATACTTTCCCCGGTCCGAGCGATATACTTGTATCGAGAGTCCTCCGTATGTGCAAATGCTATTTAGGGTGACAGGTCACTCAAAACCTATTTATGATCGAAAGATGTGTCCGAGTATACCTACCCAGGAGGGCAGGGAGATCATGATGAGATTAATACCGGGGAGGGAAGGCCCTCCCTGGAAGCTGGAGCCGGACTGGAGAAAGGAAGGAGAAGAGACATACGAGGCCACGGAGGTTTTTTCGGGGAAGTCTACAGCATGCTCAGGCCGGCGATATAGGGGGTCAGCGTTTTCCACGCGGAGGGGGTTGGATATGGGTTTGAGGAGACAAAACAATAGCTTCCGGGGGTTCCAGTCAGGGCTCTTGACCCCATCCGGCACTGCCGGTTTCCCGCTCACAATTCTCCTTTGTACACATGATGTCTCTAGTTGGCGATGGACCGGGCAGATTAACTTGCCTGGTTCTGAATCCACCCGGGTTTCCGTAGAAGTAACAAGTATTTTTTTAAAAAAAAAACCTGGCATACTAATCACGTGGCTGCCCATATATCTTTTTGAAATGAATAAGTGACTGCTTTCCACCCACTGGCATGGCAACCTTGACCCACAACCTTGGCCCACAGCCCACCTGCTGCCCCATCCCACAACCTTGTCATACTCACATCTGCATCCTGCCTCCTCTACCTCCGCTGCAACCAGATAGAGCGAAGTCTCAAATCCTATCAGCTCGACTGCTGGAACTTCACTCTACACATCTGTTATTATATTCCACTAAATCCCATATTGCAATTTTTGCCAAGTGAGCTATTGCAATTGCTGCTGGCTTGTGTGAATAGTGTCTGGTTTGTTTCAACAGCTAGAGTTAACTGGATGGGAAGATCCCTTACAACCCCTACTGGCACCCTCCACCACTGGCCTACCACTGTGGCTCACAACCTTATCACACTTACATCTGCATCCTGTCTCCCCTACTTCCACTATACCAGATAGAGTGAAGTTTCCAATCCTATTAGCTCGACTGCTAGATCTTCACTCTATACATCTCTTAAAATATTCCACTAAATCCCATGTTACAATATTGCCAAAGAGAGCTAGTGCAATTACTGTTGGCTTGTGAGTCTATAATTAAAATGAATACTGTCCGGTTGGTAGAGTAAGAACAGCAGGAATCCACATGAGACTTATAATAGCTTATATATGTTTCACCATAACCATGTAAGTTGGGATTGATATAAATGATTCAGAATGTACTGAGGAGTATTGGGATAATGACTACAATTCTGATTGGTGAATTGTGTAGGCACCTGAACTACCAACTGCCAGCATTGCAGAAAATAAGCTATATATCATAGGAAACGGGGGATGGTAATATCTTTTATAGATCTACACTCAAGTTTGTGTGCTTTGAGATTAGTTTATAGCATCTCATTATTGTTTGTATACTTGTATTGCTTAAGCTAATCTCGAGTAATTGATCATACTTCAGATGACTATTCAACCAGCACATTTCTGGAGAGGAGCTAAAGCAACAAGAAGAAATACTTATTTACTTCTATAATGACACAGACTCCTATAGGTATTGTAATACCCTTAAAATCGGCATAGCATGAGAGCAGCAAGCAAATACTTACAGCACAGTCTCATATGCCCAGTATACCATTGCTATTTCTTCCTAAGGTTCTAGAGAAAAACTAAAAGGACAGGATATTTGTTCTAACATATATGCCAATCTAGTGGTTGGCCGATACATATACAATCGTACTAATACATAGTCATATTTACCAATCTCACCTTAATATATTCTTGCCTACACCAAAATCTTACCAAATATTCGATCTACATTGCAATTATAACTGATAATTTATTGCAATTTCACTACCATTGCTTTGGTTTCGTCTTGAATAATTGAACATAACCTGAGTATAGAGATAAATAGGTGTGGCTTATGTAGAAGAATCTAAGAATAACTCTGTCGATAATAATAATAAAGCAATGATGAAGCCAGACAAATAATCTAAGGGCCCCACTATAATTAGGAAACTGAAATACTTGTTCTGAATGGTCTACCTTGGCCTATAAAGAGATTTTTAAATATGCATTAACACCATTTGAGGAGAATAATCATCGACAAGGGAAAGTAGGCACACTATTTGAGGGGAATCATTATCGACAGGGGAAAGTAGGGTGCAAAGGTTTACAAACTTAATCCTTATTACATCCTGAAACCCACAATGTCCTTAGTCATAATAGACTTCATATTGGACACTGGTGACTCTTTCAAATATGTACATACTAGAATACTACTGAAAAGATGTTCGATGGGGATTTTGAACGATAAGAAGGTGAAGCAAGGTAACTGATTAGTATTCTCTTTCTTTGTAGAGCTGCAGGTGTAGTAGGTCATGATGGTGGTAAAGGAATATTCCTTATGTAGATCAATATGTTGCTATCATGAAAAATTTAATTCATTCTTCAGATATCATATTAATTGTTATATATAAACGAGTTATTGAAGAGATCTTAAATTTACTGTCCTAATATAATACTAACTTAAACTCAAGATACCTACTGTCTCATAAAAGAAACTCCAGATGACACTGACAGTAGTATAATTGATATTTAATTATATGATCTCCTTCCCAAGTGTAATCTTAGCATACTAAATAGCCTTTTCTTTAGTAATTTACTCTCTCTGCCCATTGTCACTTTCCGACCCTTAAGGTTGTGCACAAGAGTACAGTAATGAGTCCAAAAAATGTTGCATGCCAGCCACAAGAAAATTAAACTTGTGGAAGGCCCAGGCTACTCACGAGAATAGGGAATAGTTGGGCCACTCGTAAGTATGAGAAAATTGAGGTTCATGGTATATTAATAATTTCGATGATGTAGATATTGCACGTGTAACAACCATGTATTCAGTTGTCATCACCTGTGATCACAGGTAATGGGTTATTACCATTATTGTCTTTGTCATCACCTGCGATCGCAGATAATGGGTTATTGTTATCATTACCTTTTCCTTGGCTTCTAAGATAGGGAAGCTTATTTCCCCTATTGCCCTGACCGAGTTATGTATATATAGAGCCTGTCCCTCGTACTGTCGTTGGATCCCCATCTAATGTCTTGTATATCCAAAACAGGGCCTTGCTTCTCTCCACGTTGGTGCATCTCCCTTGTGCACTTCCTTGTCTCGCCTCGACTCTGCAGCCCTGCTGCCCACCCCGCGAACCTCCTGTCCTTGCCTTACCTCGCCTTGTCTCTGCAGCCCAGCTGCCTCCCTTGACATACGCGGCAAACTACTTCCGCGTGTCTCGTGTCCCTTGCCCTCTGCCCCTCTTGCCTCTTGCCCTTGCCTTCCATCACAGCCTCCCCCTGGTCATACACGTAGCGTTCCTACGTATGTGTTATCCTAGCCTTGCCCTTGCCCCGGCGTACCCCTTGGTCGCCTTGCCCCAGAGCCGTCGTTACACTATGTTGGATCGCCCTGACCAACTGGTACGTCCACATTATGGCAAGTCAAGAAACCACTCCTACGCTCTCAGGAGCTAGGTTCCAAGCCTGGCAAGCACTGCCAATCCCAAAAAATCAGACCGACTTCGACAACTATCACAACACCATCATCAACATTTACCTCACTGTGGACACCATGGGTTTGCAACTAGAAGCAGCCATGCGTGAAGCCCAACAGAAACTGGCCAGAGCCGAAGACGAAATCACAATACTTACAGAGAACCTTACATCCTGCCAGAAGGACTTGGCCAATGAAAAGAGAACTGTCCAAACTCTGACCAAGGCTCTGGACACCATAAACCCTGGGAATCAGGCACCTCAGGCCCCTAAAACACAAGACCTCCCCACTCCACCGAAATTCAAGGGCGAAAGATCCCGCCTCAAACCTTGGAAAAATTCAATCAATATCAAGCTAAATAGGGACGCTGCAAAGTTCCCTACCCCAACACGCTTGGCCTACGTGTACGGCCTATTAGAGGATAAAGCCTTGATCAAGTCCAACCATACGTCCAAGACTCGGGTATCAAACTAGCAGACGTTCCTGTACTATTCGCTATCCTTGATTGGGCGTTTGGAGATCCAGACCCGGCAGGAACAGCAACCAGAGCCCTTCGGGCCCTAAGACAACTAGGCAATGACCTCTCGACATATGTAGCCGAATTCTCGAGGCTAGCGGCAGAGGTACTATGGAACGACCAGGTAAAACTGGAAGAGTTCGAAGAGGGCCTTAGTGTCGAGATCAAAAAGCACCTTATTCTATCTCCAGCCAAAACTCTTGAGGAGCTCATCGACCTGGCCTCACAGGTAGAACAAAGGACGGCCAGGTTGGGGATGCAACAGGCCCAGATCCATCCCCCCCAGAACCCATCGCAACCCCGCCTCCAGAATCAGCACCCCCAGAACCCATCGCAACCTCGCCCCCAGAATCAACTTGACCCAGTTAAGGCAGCACACCCTTCATAGTAGCTGGGGGAACTACCCCAATGGACCTATCTTCGGGAAGACTTCGGCTCACTCAGGGGGAAAGGGATCGCCGCCGCAACAATGGGCTATGCATCGCCTGCGGCAAGGGAGACCACTTCATTGCGGCATGTCCCCTCCACAAGAACCGCTCCTGGCTGCCCACGGCATATCCGAATCACGGATCGAAGAAGTTGGTGAAGAGTCGGAAAAAGGGAGTCCCTTGCCTAGTTACTGACACTAGCAAGGGACCTGCCTAGGGTCATTTATCTTTGTCTGTGTTTTCTTTACCCACACCTATATCGTTGATGAATCTCACTTGTTTGGCGAGCATTTTGTAGTACCAATAACTGTTAAATTCAATGGTAAAACAGTGGTAACATTAGCTCTCATAGATTGTGGTGCTTCGGGGATAGCCTTCATTGATCAGACCTTCGTTAGTAAAAACTCTATACTAATAGCCAAACTCCAGACCCCCACCTTCTCGATGTTATTGATGGCCGCCCTATCTCTTCTGGAGCTATCATCGATCTTGCCTGCCTGCCCAGTGCCATTGGGGACCATTCGGAGAGTCTACCGATATTTGTGACCAAGCTCAAATACCCCATTGTTCTGGGGATTCCTTGGCTCTGAATGCATGATGTCTCCGTTAACTTTGGCTCTTACACCTTGACTTTCAATAGTGGGTATTGCAAGAGGCACTGTAGTGCCCCACGAACTGCCATTAAGGGGTTATATGCACTACCCCCCCCGGTAGAGGACCCTGCCCAGGTAGTACACCAAACCACCACACACATCAATATTGACAACCCTGTTCCCCTAGCTTCCCCGATATCCCCCGCCCCCGCGAAACCCCTGAATATTAACTTTATCAGAGCAGGGGCCTTCGCTTATCTCACCAGGAGGCATAAGCTCAAGGCGCATACTCTCTCAATTTATGATATCAATCTGGAGATTAACAAGACAAGGTCTAAGGATAAGTGGAAATCCTGGTTCCAGACGAATACCACGATTTCATTGACCTATTTTCGGAAAAAGCCACAGAAAAGCTTGCCCCCCATCGACCATATGACTACATAATTTCGCTGGTAGAGGGCAAGACCCCCCCTGATGGACCCCTCTATGGAATGTCCCGGGTAGAGCTGGAAGCCCTAAAAAAGTACTTGGAGGAAAACCTCAACAAGAGCTTCATTCACTATAGCTCCTCCCCAGTGGGTGCCCCTGTGCTGTTCGTAAAGAAGTCGGATAGCTCTCTTCGGTTGTGTGTTGATTATCGTGGCCTGAACGAGATAACGGTCAAGAACAGGTATCCCCTACCTCTGATCCAGGAAACATTAGCCAGGCTCTCCAAGGCAAAATGGTTCACTAAACTGGATCTGAGGGGACCCTATAACCTAGTCCGAATAGCTAAAGGTGAAGAGTGGAAAATGGCCTTCCACACCCGGTACGGGCACTTCGAGTACAATGTCATGCCTTTCGGCTTAACCAACGCCCCGGCCTCTTTCCAGCACTTTATTAATGATACCCTACGAGACTTTTTGGATGTGTTCTACACAGCCTACCTGGACGATATCCTGATCTATTCAGACACCCTGGCAGAGCACAAAATCCATGTCTGACAAGTGCTGGAAAAGCTAGAGCAAGCTAGATTATACCTTAAGCTCGAGAAATGCGAGTTTCATGTGCAGGAGGTCAAGTATCTGAGGTTGATTATCACTACCGAAGGTATCAGGATAGATCCTACCAAGGTTACCGCTGTCCAGGAATGGCAAATCCCAGCAAATCTCAAGGATGTCCAAGCCTTCCTGGGGTTCGCTAACTTTTACCGGCCGTTCATTCTAGGGTATTCGAAGATTGTAGCCCCCCTCACCGCCCTGACCAAAAAAGACTGGCACTTCGACTGGAATCCAGAAGCCCAATCTGCCTTTCAGAACCTCAAGGAAATTTCTGCTCAGCACCGATCCTGGCCCATTTCGATCCAGACAGCGAATGTATCGTGGAGACTGACGCCTCCGACTATGTCTCCGCAGGAATCTTGTCTCAGTATGTCAATGGGACCCTCCATCCAGTGGCATACTTCTCAAAAAAGGGCTCTCCAGCTGAGTATAATTATGAAATCTATGATAAAGAGTTAATGGCTATTGTGCGAGCATTCGAGGAGTGAAGGCCACACCTGGAGTCAGCCAAGGGGATCATCGAGGTGCTATCCAATCATAAGAATTTTGAGTACTTCACCACCACTAAGCTGCTGAACCGACAGCAGGCTAGGTGGTCGGAGTTCTTATCTCAATTTAACTTCAAGATCAAGTATCGGCCTGGAAAGGCTGGTGGGGAACTAGACGCACTGACCAGGAGATCAGGAGATCTCCCTAAGGGGGGGATGAAAGGCTAAAATACCAGAACCAGGTGGTACTAAAGCCGGAAAATCTTGACCTGGCCACCAACGTTCTGGCTGAGGCTGAAGCTGAGATCGTGGATGTCGAGGCTAATGCAGATGCTGGAAGTGATCTCTGACAACAGGTAAAAAGGGCATATGTGGAGGACCCACTGGCCAAAGACATTATCGCCGCAGTGGATTCTGGCCAGCGCCGCCACACCAAGATTTCCCTGGCTGAATGTACAACTCAGGACAGCCTTCTCTACCACCTGGAATGCCTCTACGTGCCTGCAGACGATGAGCTACGCCTGCGATTGATCAAGGAACACCACGAAACACTGGCAGCGGGTCACCCTGGAGTGGCTAAGGCGTTAGAGTTGCTGTCCAGGCAATATACGTGGATTGACCAACGGAAGGAAGTGGAGCAGTACATACGGAATTGCCATGTCTGCAAGCATGCTAAACCCACCCGCCACGCTCCTTATGGTACCTTGAAGCCCTTGGAAGTCCCAGAACAACCCTAGTAACACCTGACTATGGACTTCGTCACCAGATTGCCAGAAGACTCGGGATTTAACGCCATCTTGATAGTAGTAGATTGGTTGACCAAAATGAGGCATGTTATACCTTGCCATGATACCTGTTCGGCCCGGGACCTCGCCGGCTTCTACCTCAACCATATATTCCGCTACCATGGTCTCCCCAAGTCAGTCATCTCCGACCGCAGCCCCCAATTCGTCTCGGACTTCTGGAAGGTATTCTGTGAGTTTCTGGGAATCAATGTACACCTCTCCACAGTATATCACCCCTAAACAGATGGTCAGTCTGAGCGAATGAATGCGATCATGGAGCAGTACCTGAGAGTATACGTTAATTACCAGCAAAACAACTGGGTTTCGCTGCTGGCAACCTGTGAGTTCGCCGCTAACAACCATTTCTCGGAGACTCTGAAAACCTCCCTGTTCCTGGCCAATTATGGCTGGCACCCTCGTTTCGTGGACTCCCTAGTACCCCTGCACAAGGCTAGAGAGAACACCCCAGCTAAGGAGTTCACTATAGAGATTGCTGAGCTGCACTCCACCCTAAGAGCCGAACTGGTATATGCTTAAGCCAAGCAAGTGGAGTATGCCAACGGATCACGGTTGCCAGCACCCAAGTATCAGCCAGGAGATAAGGTGTGGCTCTCCAGCAGGCACTTCGGAACGGAACGGCCATCTCACAAACTCCATCATAAGTTCCTGAGTCCATTCGAGGTAGTGGCTGCTGTGGGCACTCATGCCTATCGATTGAGGTTCTCCAAGGACATCAAACGCTACCCGGTTGTACATGTATCAGAAATTGAGCCAGCGGCTGACGATCCCCTCCCAGAGCAGAAACACCTCCCTCCCCCTCCTGTAGTGATCGAGGGTGAAGAGGAGTGGGAGGTCGAAGAGGTATTGGACTCAAGGAAGAGGTACAGTTATCTGCAATACAAGGTCAAGTAGTTAGGGGACGAGGAGACTACTTGGCAACCTGAGGAAGACTTGGAAAACATACAGGACTTGGTTACCCTGTTTCACCAACGATACTCGAGGAAGCCTCGCCCAGTTGAATAATGTCAGACCTTTTGCATTCTCATTGTTGTTTGGAGTTGGGGTTCTTGTTTCTACCGTTGTTGTTGTCTTCTGTGTTGATTTTGCTGGTTATCGTGCCCAGGCCTCCTAGTCGCTGGAGCTTCAGCCTAAAGGGGGGATAGTGTAATAACCGTGTGTTCAGTTGTCATTACCTGCGATCGCAGGTGACGGGTTATTACTATTGTTGTCTTTATCATCACCTGCGATCGCAGGTAATGGGTTATTGTTATCGTTACCTTTTAGCAATTGTCCAATCTACACTACCTACAAAAGAACCACCACTATCCATATTGGACACAACAATTACTATAACAAATAAATAAAGGAGTGAAATTATTACCACTACAGGAAATAAACCAAAGATATCAACCAAAAATAACTGTTGTATGCGACAGGCAAAAAATAAAAAACAAAGTTTTTATTTTTTTTATTTTTAAATCCTATACGTAGATTGTCATGTGGTGATAAAAAACAAAGTAATAACCAGAGATGTAATGCGATGGCAGAAAAAAAATTTAAAAAAAGCCTAATCATAGAGCTTTATATTTTTCTTTTTAAACTTCAATTATTGAGCTTCAAGTTATTACATACTTGCTAGAGAATATCAATAATCCAGTTTTTTATTTTATTTTTTGTCCTCAGATTATATTTTAGCTTGCTGTTTTTATTTTTTATTTTTTGTCTCTCATGTCTTTTCTTTTTATTAGTATTATTAGTTTTTTTGCTGATATAGTGATATGGTGACAATTTCACCCAGATTTTGTATTCCTTTATTTCCTAGTGTAGTCAACATCAGGAAAAAAAATAGTTTGTCTCCCATGCGTCAGATGCCACTGATGCTACTGGAGACATTCTGCTAGTTGGGGACGCCGCCCTCTAAATGTCACGTCTGAGATGCACCACTGTCTCGGGGAGATACCGTAGGCATTCTGCTACTTGGGGATGACCTCCTCTAGATATCCTATCCGGAAGACACCACTGTCTCTCAGTGTCTCTGAGTGTCCTCGAGAGACACCACTGTCTCTGAGTGTCTCCGACAGATACCACTATCTTCGGGAAACAGACCGGAGATATTCTGCTACTTGGGCATGACCTCTCTAGATATCCCATCCGGGAGACACTACTGTCTCTGAGTGTCTCTGAGTGTCCCCGAGAGACACCACCATCTCTGAGTGTCTCCGAGGGACACCACTGTCTCTAGGAGACAGACTGGAGACATTCTGCTCCTTGGGTATGACCTCTCTAGATGTCCCGTCTGGGAGACACCACTGTCTCTCAGTGTCTCTAAGTGTCTCTGAGAGACACCACTGTTTCCAGGAGACAGGCCGGAGACATTCTGCTACTTCGGGATGACCTCCTCCGAATGTCGTATCCAATAGACACCACTGTCTCTTAGTGTCTCTGAGAGACACCACCGTCTCTGAGTGTCTCTGAGAGACACCACTGTCTTCAGGAGACAGACCAGAGACATTCTGCTACTTAGATATGACCTCTCTACATGTCCCGTCTGGGAGACACTACTGTCTCTCAGTGTTTCTGAGTGTCTCTGGGATACACCACTGTCTCCAGGAGACAGACCGGAGACATTCTGCCACTTTGGGACGACCTCCTCTGGATGTCGCGTCCGGGAGACACCACTGTCTCTAAGTGTTTATGAGAGACACCACCATCTCTGAGTGTCTCCGAGAGACACTACTGTTTCCGGGAGACAGACCGGAGACATTCTGCTACTTGGGTATGACCTCTCTAGATGTCCCGTCCGGGAGACACCACTGTCTCTGAGTGTCTCTAAGTGTCTCCAGGAGACAGACCAAAGACATTCTGCCACTTAGGGACGACCTCCTCCAGATATCACGTCTGGGATATACCACTGTCTCTGAGTGTCTCCGAGAGACACCACCATCTCTGAGTGTATCCGAGAGACACTACTATCTCCGGGAGACAGACCGGAGACATTCTGCTACTTGGGCATGACCTCTCTAGATGTCCCGTCCGAGAGACACCACTGTCTCTCAATGTCTCTAAGTGTCTTCAAGAGACACCACTATCTCCGGGAGACAGACCAGAGACATTCTGCTACTTGGGCATGACCTCTCTAGATGTCCCATCTGGGAGACACCACTGTCTCTCAGTATCTCTGAGTGTCTACGAGAGAGACCACTGTCTCTAGGAGACAGACTGGAGACATTCTGCTACTTGGGCATAACCTTTCTAGATGTCCCATCCGGGAGACACCACTGTCCCTGAGTGTCTCTGAGTGTCCTCGAGAGACACTACCATCTCTGAGTGTCTCCGAGAGACACCACTATCTCCAAGAGGCAGACCAGAGACATTCTGCCACTTGGGGACAACCTCCTCCGAATGTCATGTCCAGGAGACACCACTGTCTCTGAGTGTCTCCGAGAGACACCACTGTCTCCGTAAGACAGACCAGAGACATTCTGCTACTTGGGGATGACCTCTTCCAGATGTTATGTCTGAGAGACACCACTATCTCTGGGTGTCTGTGAGTGTCTTCAGGAGACCTTTACCCCACTTGAGTCTCTCGGCATATGCCCTGCCTAACGGGTGCTCTTACGGTCCGTCCTCCTAATCATTGTCTTTGTGTTGCACACTCTCTTACTCTGTTCACCCAGCATCACCTGCTGTCTGTCTCCTAGTGAACTCCTATTGTCTCTTGTCGACTGCCTACCTCCCAAAGGTCCATAATTACCCACTATATCTCTTTACCACCTTAGTCTCCTAGTGACTCCTAACTTGCAAATTGTCTCGCACACATTGGTGGCCATTCAGAAGCCTAGCATTACCTTTCCATAGTGCTCCCCATTTATTTATCCTCCTATGCAATCTTCGTATCCCTTCTATCCACTGATGTACATTCAACCCGAGTCCAATATCTTCTCCATATCCCAACATTATAAACAAAATCAATAAAAATATAATAGAGATCAACAAGCTCAAAAAATATAATTCTTCGCCTGCCCCCCCCCAAAAAAAAAAAAAAAAACCAATTGCCTTATACTGGTTACCCTTAACCACTTACATGACACTCACAACCCTTCCCACTCTTATACTACCTCCACGTCCTCCATATTCTCCATGTCCTCCTCATCCTTCTCATCCTCCTCATCCTCGTCATCCTCGTCATCCTCGTTGTCTTCCTCATCCCCTTCGTCATCCTCGTTGTCTCCCTCGTCTGCCTTGTCTACTCCACCTGCCTTATCTACCTCATGTGCCTTCTGATCATCCTCCTGTTGCTGATTACCCGTACTTCCACCCTTATGTGCTGTACCATACCCTCCATCCCTATCCATACCCTCTGCATCCCTACCATACGCAAGTTCTATTCCCCTGATTATCTCTGAACTATCTGGTTCGCCATATAGTCGAGGCAGCTCCTGCTCATCGTCAATTGTGTCCTTTTCCGTCAAACTAACCACATAATCTACCACAAGGTCTTCTGCCGCCGCCTTCTCAAGATCTGCTTGAAGTTGTTCGGTATACTCCTTCATCTCTTCGGCATCAACCTCATATGTGCTGTTAGAGTCCCACTTTACCCACGTACCAGATTTTTGGCTTTTCCTCACAATGTCCGACTTTAGAACACTATTCAGTGTGCTCTGCACGCTGGTCAGCATAGCTCCCCATTGTTTGATTAGTCTGGTAAAGTGACCTGTGTAGATTGTCAGTGGTAAGGCAGCTCTTCTCCAGACTCCCCAACATACTGATTGAGTTCGTATAGTTGAAGTCCTCACCCACCACATATTCGCCAGTCTCATAGCACTACAGGGTGTGGTATAGGACTGTGAAGATCAGACAAATAAATTGACTACTGATCTTTGTAATGAAGTCTTTATTCAGTTTCCCCAATTTCTTAGGGCTGCTGCAAAACTCCTGGTAAATGAAAACTATTGCCTCTTAGGCTCGAAAATGGAACCCATAGTTCTGACATTGATCAGACGTTCTGTGTCTCATATTGGGTTTCACAGACTCTGAACGTACCTCTCATCTCTCTTGTACACATGTGAATCGGTCCTTTCCCAGTAACCACTTGATATGTTTCTTTATGAATGCTGGAGAGCAATTCTGGTCAAATCCATAAAGTTGGGCTATTGTCTTCTTCGCGTTATAGGTGAGATGTGCTCTTGTATATAAGTGGATGCTTCGTAACTATAGCTGGCTGATCGGTGTCTAGACTCTTTATGCAGATACTATGTCATAACATACATAGCCATCTACCTGGCTATCCCTAGTATAATCAATCCCAAACCTAACTTCAACCTTAGACCACAACATCTCTAGAATGACCTGTGAATGCTGAGGGTCTGGCAGCAGATCCTCAAACAGCGTTGCAGACTACATTTCATTCGCTGCCACTTCTATCATATCTCACAGATTCCCTGTAAATTGGTTAATACTTCGGTTTCTTTTGATTCCTTGCCTCTTCTTCTTCACCACACTCGTATGAATGTTTGTCAATACATCTTCTGCATCTGCAACCAGCTCGCAATCGTACCGGGGCTGCTGTTGAGCACTTTCCAGCCAATCTATCAGGGAGGATAGTGGGCCCCTGTCTGGAATAAGATTGGCATCCGAAAAAGACCTTTGTATCGTTGAGGGTATGAAGCTGCCTCCTAGAGTCACAAGATTCTATACTATCAGCTTATCATATTTGATTCCACTTTTGGGAATGTAGTCCTATACTAGAGAATGTTCGGAGAACAGCCGGAGATACTTGCCTACTCACAGTAGTACTCGTCCTAGCCTTCGAGAAGGTTCCGGAGGGGCCAGCATGTGAGCTCATCTATTACTAAACTCCGCAGATTAGCTTCCACCATATTTTTGGAATCTGGATGGGAATATTAGTTACTCTTGCCTCCGGAAAGTTTACCCTGCTGGCGAAAACCTGGGTTTCTGGGACTAAAGTTGTATACCCATCTCCACCTAACTCTGGAGCACATAATATTGGGATGGTAGCAGACTATGATGACCTTTTCAAGTATAAAATAGGATTCGTTCGGGCACTACCAAGATCATGGCCTGACGCACCATGTTTTCTGCTCTGTTGTGGTTGCTTTCCCTTTCCTTTAGTTGCCATTACTGCATCGATAATAGTGGGAGGGCAGAGACAGATTTTGGATGTAAGGCGGTGGCCTCCATTTATTTAACCTTTTGAACATGACGATGCTGAGTTTCGTTGTCGACAATGTTAGATTAGGGCTAGTAGTCACTGGCCTGTCTGTGTCCGTTCTAGTCATTCTTCATCTGTGTCCAGCGTCTATGACAATATTGAGGTTTTTGCTGATAACGTTGGATTGGGGCTGGCTGACACTGGCCCCTCTGTGTCTGTGTTAGTCTATTCTTCATCATGTCGCATAATCACCTTTGATTTTGTCTAAGCTTATTCTGTGACGTAGTGCAGATACTCTTTCTAATTGCAAAAATTAACAAAATTCCTCCTACACACACTAATATATATAACGATAATACAGATAGCAACTAGAAGCACTCTAGTATTTACTTGTCCTCGTCCGAATGCCTCTACACTATTCCTAACCAGGCAGATGCAGCCCTAGGCTGGGACATTCCCAACCCAATCCCACCACCCATACCCGCTCCTCCCCTGCCATGCATACATCAGTAAAAAAAATTTGGTGTCCGGATGCAGCACCAAGCGTCCTGTGCGTTCTGTGCATCCGGACACCCCGAGGTATTGCATTATGATCCGGATGCAACTAGGGCCCTGCGCTGCGTCGCAATACAATCCCGATACTATTGGGGCAACAATAGCCGTCTAGATGGTGGTTGACATAAGCTCAATGTCTAGATGTTAGAGTTCATTCCTATCGCATCAACAACTCAATTGAGGTTGTTAATGCTATAGGTTCCATGTCTGGCATTGCTGAACTAGGGCCCCAAATCGCTCTCTTCTACAATGCACACCCGCTCACCACTTGCATGTACGATAGCCAGGTATGTAGCCACTATTGCAGCCATTGAATATGCACATAGCAGAAATATCCATAGTATTCGCTAATAATTATATACACAGAAGTAATAGATATATATATTGAGCATGCAATCGCTGCTCCAATCACACTAACACTCGCTCTAATACTCACTCTAATACTCGCCCTAACACTCGTTCTAATACTCGCTCTAATACTCGCTCTAATACTCACTCCAATACTTGCTATAATACTCGCTCCAATACTCGCTCTAATACTCGCTCTATTACTCGCTCTAATGCTCGCCGTAATGTGCTGGGATATAGAGCGAAGGGAAAATGTGCGGGGAAGAGAGGTATATATACAGAAAAACTATAGTTGCCAAGGCCGACTGGTAAGACCGACAATTTAGACATTGCGAAGACAATGAGATAAGGGATAATAAGAGAAGTGGCAGGATAGTTATTAATGGCGCTCAGCCCCCTTTCGCCTGCAGGTGCCGTACTATTCAATGCATGACCTGGTAATAGTCATATTGGGAAATCATAGTCATTGTATAGAGATATGTGTGGAGTTCACGCTTTGTGATATGTTTTGTAGGAATTCATGCATTCGCGGGCATATATATTTATATATGTATGTGTGAGAAACTCGTGCTTTTGGAGACTTATATATATATATATGAGAATTCCATGTATCCGTGGGCATATATATATATATATATGCTAGAAACTCGTGCTTTTGGAGACATAGAGAGAAATGCATACATTCGCGGGCATATATATATATGTGTGCGAGAAACTCGTGCTTTTGGAGACTTATATATATATATGCGAGAATTCCATGCATCCACGGGCATATATATATATATATGCCAGAAACTCGTGCTTTTGGAGACATATAGAGAAATGCATACATTCGCGGGCATATATATATATGTGTTTGAGAAACTCGTGCTTTTGGAGACTTATATATATATATACGAGAATTCCATGCATTCACGGGCATATATATATATATATGCAAGAAACTCATAGTTTTGGAGACATATAGAGAAATGCATGCATTCACGGGCATATATATATGTATGTGCGAGAAACTCGTGCTTTTGGAGACTTATATATATATATGCGAGAATTACATGCATCCACGGTCATATATATATATAAGTCTCCAAAAGCACGAGTTTCTCATACATATATATATATATATATATGCCCGCAAATGCATGAATTCCTACGAAACATATCACAAAGCATGAACTCCACACATATCTCTATACAATGACTACGATTTCCCAATATGACTATTACCAGGCTAGGCATTGAATAGTACAGCACCCGCGAGCGAAAGGGGGCTGAGCGCTATTGATAACTGTCCTGCCACTTCTCTTGTTATCCCTTATCTCATTGTCTTTGGAAAGTCTAAATTGTCAGCCTTACCAGTCGGCCTTAGCAACTTTGGTTTTCCTGTATATATACCTCCCTTCCCCATGCATTTTCCCTTCACTCTATATCCCAGCACATTACGGCGAGCATTAGAGTGAGTATGGGAGTGAGTATTAGGGCAAGTATTAGAGTGAGTATTAGAGCGAGTATTGGAGCGAGTATTAGGGCGAGTATTAAAGCGAGTATTAGGGCGAGTGTTAGTGCAAGTATTAGAGTGAGTGTTAGTGTGATTGGAGCAGCGATTGCATGCTCTATATATATATCTATTACTTCTGTATATATAATTATTAGCGAATACAATCGATATTTCTGTTATATGCATATTCAATGACTGCAATAGTGGCTATGTACCTGGCTATCGTACGTGCAAGTGGTGAGCGGGTATACATTGTAGAACAGAGTGATTGTGGGTTATCAGTTAGCAACGCCAGCGGTAGAACCTCTAGCATTGGGGACGAGCAGCCTGTTCTATGTTGTGTCCAAGAGGAGGAAGCATCTGGAAAGCGCATGTGTTGCATCCCAGGTGCACGAGCACTACGCGAGCACTGTCTGAGTGCGTCCAGACGCTCATGCACTGAGCGTTTGGCATCCTGATCTTGAGTTTGTCTCCCATGCGTTCTGTGCGTCCCAGGCGTCTGGACGCACAGGATGCAAATAATATTTTTGGTGATGTACCTCCTCTTGCAACAGTATCAGGACGCCCGCGAGCCATGCCAGGCCCTCCACAGCCTGCACCCTGCCTCCCATGATCTACTCTATAAGCTGCCCCACCACTGTAACGACGGCTCTTGGGATAAGGCGACCAAGGGGTACGCTGAGGCAAGGGCAAGGCTAGGGTGACATACACGTAGGAACGCTACATGTGTGACTAGGGGAAAAGGCTAGGACGGGGGCAAGGGCGAGGGCAAGAGAGGCAGAGGGCAAGGGGCATGAGACATGCCGAAGCAGTTGCCTCGTATGTCGGAGGGAGGCAGCTGTGCTGCAGAGCGGTTTACAAGACAAGGTGGGTGCTCAAAAGAGGTGCCCAAGTACTGGAAGAGGCAAGGTCCTGTATTGGATATACAAGACGTTGGATGGGGATCCAACGAGAGGGCGGAGAGAGCAAGCTATATATACAGGCTTCCTTCCTGGCCAAGGCCACTAGAAGGAATAAGGTTCCCGAGACCTCTTATCTTGGGAACAGAGATAACAATGGTATTAATCAACAATAACGAGAGTCGGACGGAATCCTATCTGACTCTCAAATCCGGCTAGGAAAGGACGGTTGTGACAACCACCTGCGGGTGCTACTATAAGTCCCGGTGGCTTCACCTCCACTTGTACGTCTAGCATCATCTCTCCTAAGTACCCAGATACAATATATACCCCCAGCCAAAAATTACTACTCATGCCTAATAGAAGGAGCATCTACCTCTGTGTATTGTCCAGTACATAACAGCGGGCTATCTTACGAACAACGCCTAGTTCCAATAGCAAGAATGGCTGGCACTGCAACTGAAGCTCTGCCATCGTATGTGCATGGATTGTTACCATCTGTAACTCAGTGTTGGGCTGAAACAACCAACCCCTGCAATTCACATCTGCCACATAATTTTCGGGGGTTATGATATGGATTCGGATGGATGTTAGTGGGCCTGCCGTAGATGGTGCCCCACTAGCTGGGACAGGGCGACGACAGGTGAGACGGGCTAGTGCACCACCTACGATTAACCCTGCATGGGAGCCCTGTCTTGGCATACTGGCACGGGGAACCAAGTTGGGAACACGCCGCATCCCTGGTAGCATAGATGGCACAGGTGGCAGAGCTGCCAGTGGCGGCACTACCGCAGCCGGATGCCCAGAGTCTCCCATTGCTCCGCGAGTAGATCTTCGGTCTCTTTCCATATTTGATTCCGTTATAGCGTTTAGTAGGGCCGCACTAGCTCTCCCTCTTGGATTGAACGGCATATATGAGGGTCCCGTTGAGGAAGCTCCAAGCTCCTGTACGTCTAGTAGCGGCCACCTCCGGGGTTCCACTGATGGTGCATTAGGGTTCCTAGTACGATGTACTGCGCATGCTCTGTATATCATCTTCCACATATTTTGTCTACTATTCCTGGCCTTTTTTACAATATCTTCACACAGGCTCTGCACACACCTGCGTATGTCATCCATATCATAGTTCACTTGCCTCCGAGGGGCCATTGCAGGCTGCCCAGCAGCCCACTTACAGAATGCCCCCCATTTATTCAATCCTGCCTCCCCACAACCAAAGCAATCCCAATTTTGTACTTCTTGATGAATCTGCCCTCTCCATAGTGCATAGAGTTGGGGAAGGATGCCTGGATCAAAAAAACCAACCCTCTCAGCAGCCCGCTTAATGGTTGGTTCAGGCTCCTCTTCATTCACACTGTCCCTGTTGGCGTCAGCCCTATTTCTTCTAGGAGGCATTTACTTCGATGTATGTATCTCCGAACGTAGTTAGTCTATGCATATATGGTGAAGATCTCCCAGAAAATTACTAGAATAGCTGTAGATAATTAGATCCAAGAGTAGGTATGCGAGACAAGAATATCCTAGTCTTGTATACGACCCTGAATAGCCAATATGGTGGAGAGAAAATACTTACTGCATTCAGTATCTAATAAAGCAAACAAATAATAATTATCGGGATTTCCAGCATCTTCTTATAGGATCTTTGACCGTATAGCCAAACTCATAAATAAGTTAATATTGTCCTTTGTAACTAAGTATTCATAGTGCCAACTTGACCTTACACCTAGTGGACTGGTTTATGACATTCATAGTCTAGTCATATACTTTTCAAATCCATTGTAGGATGAAAATACAAAGAAATGAATGGCCTAGTAGCAGCCCCCACATTATACCATTGATACTATTAAAATAAAAAAAATAAAAAAAAATAAAAAAAAAACAATAATAGAAAAATAGAAATGACAAAATATAAAAAATATCAAAATATCCGGATAAAAAAAAAAATTTGATAAAAAAAAAAAGAAAAAAAAAAATCCTATCCCTTCAAAATCAAATTGAGCAAGCAAACAAAATAAGAAAAGCCTAGTTGGGACTTCTAGCAGTGACCCTGGCCCTCTCAGCGTTCGACTCTGTAGGTACATTCTAGAGTGTTGTACTGCCTTTCCCCTTCAGATTCCTTGGCATATTGGATGGCCCGGTGGTAGCTGCTCCCAGTACCTAAGAGCCTGGTAGGGTCTACTGGGGAGGCTCTATGTTGGCGGGTCCCCCATTGTTAGCAGCTCGGTAGGCAGCTCGGGCTTACTATACTACACTCCATGTTGCTAAGCGACTGGTCCTTGCCATTTTTGCGACATCGTCGCAGAGGGTTCTGACATGCTTACCGATGGTATCATTATGGTATTAGAGCTGTCCACGAGAAGCCATTGTGGGTTGCCCCGCGGCCCATTCACAGAAAGTGTCTGAGCGACTAGTCCCAGCTTCCTCTGGACCCTAACAGTCCCAATTTTGCACTCCTCTGTGAATTTGTTTCTGCCACAAAGTATACAATTTGGTGGGGATTCCATTGTCATAGAAGCCGACTTTGTCAGTGGCTTTCTTAATAGTAAACTCCATGTCACCGTCTGATGCCATTATGCTTTAATTTTCTACTAGCTTTGGTTAGTCTACAGGCAGCCACCCATGGTCTGGCACTTACTTACTACTAATAGAGAACTAGAGGGCTCTATGAGTATGAAGGTATTGGCGTATTGGTAGGCTACTCCCTTATTAGTCTGCAACCAAATAATCTGTATCTGAGATTGGTTTACTAGAAGAGTTCAAGTGAACTTTGTGAGTAGACGTGTAATAAGAAGTACAAGGGTGGGATACAAGAGCCTCTATATATATGCTTCGCAATTGTTTACCATTACACCTAGAGTCTTATGGAAGCTACAATCCTCCTTAGAGTGTTTGCTAGACTTTCTGAGGCAGGTAAGATTAGTCTGGTTGGCATAACACCCTCCTATTGAGGAGGCAAGATACACTCGCTACCTACCAGAAATGGTCAAGTTTGATGTGATAGGCACCAGAATATTCTGGGCTCGGGACAATAATCTGTACAGCGCTAGTTTACCAATTCTTGTATTAAGCTATCATGGGATAGACCGTCAAAGGCCTCGGAGGGCTTGAGAAATTTACCGAAAACTCATCCAAGTTTCAGTAGTCGCCAATCAGACTAAGTGGCCCTAGAAGCAGTCGGGTTCGAGACTAACTAAGTGGTCACATAGCACATCCTCAATCAGGCCTGTGGTAGCCTGTCACCATCTAGTTTGATCTACCGATGGTAGTACGGTTCCCCAGTTTGCACTAGTGCACATGCATAAGGGCAAACGAGGCTAGTCCAAGTCTTCTCTGGCCCTTACTTGATGCCTTCTCAGCCTCTCAAAATCTCTACAATAATGTCAGAATAATATTGGATTATAGGCAGACAATCATAGACACTTGTTGGAGTTATGGTCTTTTATCTGCATTAGTGCTAGTACTGGCCAGACTACCAGACCCACCAGACACCCTTTGTCCAATGCAGTAGTTCGCCATCTCATAGAGGAGTAGATAGGTAGTAAGTGTCCTCCTACAGAATTTACTTGTACCTACAAACTAACATCAAGATCAAATGCAGTGCAAATACTGTCATTTTGAGTTTAATAGTGTAGGCCATCATGGTCAACATCTCTGAGTTCAGCACCCCAACCAGCCAGTGACACCTTACTCTAATGAGCCCATTGTAGACGTGGTAGAGCCAGTGACAAATTCCAAATGAAGTTGCACCCTCAGCTCAGTGAAGCTATAATCCTTTAAGCGTCTCAAGAGGAGATTGATTTCTACCACACATGCTCATGATGACAATAGAGATACGCAGCAGAATGTTGCAGACTCCTACGGACTTTCTCTGTCACTACGGGAATGTGAGCAGAGCTCTCAACATCTTCCACCAGAGTATACTGCAGGCAAAGTTATCAAGGAGTGCATTTTCCGGTATGTTCGAAGCTGGCAGTATAATCCCCTTTCGCCGTTTGCCAATATGTATGAATACAAGTTGGTATCTTTCTTCCATGATAGTAAGATCTCTTTAAAACAGATTGACAAGTTCTTTAAGAACAATCTACTTTCTATTGACCGACCAGAGACCGCCAGTGTCCAGTTTAAATCTGGCCACACCTGGCGGAATAAGATGCGGGATGTTACAGGCAGGCTATAACTACGAATATACAAGTTGGCGAGAGGGGTTATCAGTGTTAAGTACAAGTATAAACGCAGTAACAACTTGGGTGTAGAGCAGACAAAATATGAGTAAAGCTATATGAGACTTAGAACACCTCTTGGGTCTTATTTTATTAACTATGTAAAAGCGGTGGGTTATATAGAAGCCCAGATCTGATAACGAATAATCAGATCTGGACGATGCTTCCTATAACAGCTTAGTAGTACTGACGTCAGGTTGTTACCTGATTAGGAAGACACTTCCCAATTAGGAATGTTGCAGTCTGACATATATTGATTAGGCAGCCCGAACTACAATGCTTTGCAGTCAGGCTGACATACAGGAGATAACTTGAATACATCCAATAACGATACATGAATGACATAACAAATAGAACATGATGGATACGAGAAGAGAAATACATGCATGAGATCTAATGTCAGAGGCTACACACTTCAATACGCCAATCTCTTTATCTACACTACCCTATCTGCATGGTTGATCAGGCCATATCAGTTAGCATTGTAGTAGAGTATTGGAATTAGCCCTCGAGGAGGTAGGTCTCTTACCTGAGCCTTAACATTACTCCCCGTTGTAAGGCAGCTGTCCTCAGCTGAATACAAGTCTTTCCGACCCTAGAGAAGACAAGTGTTAGTAATAGCTCAGGTAACTGCGGTGGCAGATATAATACTATTCTTAGTAAGATACCTCTCTCCCAACGGTATGGGGTACCACAAGACTGGTATGCCTACAAATACATGCCATGGCCATTAAAAACCAAACCTCTCGCCAAAAAACCTATAGGGAAAAGGCTTCGAGTAGGAGGGTAAAAGGTACCATGTCTTCATCCAGAAAGTAACTCGACGTAGGTCTGAACCTCAGATATCTCTTTCATCACATAGCTTATTGGGGAACTTCTCTTGATACTTCTTGAGCTCTTCTAGGCAGTTATCCAACTTGTCAAAGGTTTCCCAAGTATCTTCAAACTCCATATATCCTACCCAATGCACCCTATACTTGACTATTCCTCTATTCTTGTGGGAGTCCACAATGGATTCAACTTCAAAGATATCCGGTTTATCTTCATTCATATCTTGTGGCTCATCTCGTTGTCTGAATGGCTTCAGAAGGGTGTCATGAACAACATTGTGCCATCGTGTACCTTGTAGAACTTCGAGCCTGTATGCATGTGAACCAATAGCTTCAATAACCTTGTAGGGCCCTATCTACTTGCTGGTGAGGGAACGGTTGTTCCTAGCTCGTATCTGTAGGTTCCGGTGGTCAACCAATACCCAATCATCGATAGCAAACCTGGTGCCTTCTCGAGGTGTATAGCACTTCTTTTGTGGTTGATTTGCTTAAGAGTATCGTGAATTTGGTTGTGCACAGTTGTCATTCGGTCTAGCCATTCTTCCGCGGTGGGGGAGGAGAATTCATAGTCGTCTGAAAGGTGAATGGTGCGAGGGTCGAAGCCGTACAAACTTCGGTAAGGGGAGTACTTATGGGTGGAGTGGGCGGCAGTATTATAGGCAAACTCGGCTAAGGGTAGCCATCGTTTCCAATGAGCTTGCCTATCATGATAGTAGATGCGGAGGTACTGCTTAAGTGTTTGGACTGCTCGTTCAGCAAGTCCATTGGTCTGGGGTTGATAGGCAGTGGAGAGGCGGAGGGTTATGTTGAGCTTTTGGTTGAGCTCCTTGATGAATCTAGAGGCGAATTGCAGACCGCGGTCGGAGGTGATATGTCTGGGAAGGCTATAAAGTCTCCATATCTCGTTAATATAGGTATCAGCAACATCAGATGCTGTCCATGTAGTCTTTGCCGGCATATAATGTTGTACTTTCGTAAACCGGTCTGTAATAATGAGTATTGCATTGAAACCTTCTGACTCTGGTAGCTCACCAACGAAGTCCATAGCTATTTTCTCAAATGGTCATTCTCCAGTTAGCATTGGTACCAACTTCGTTTGCCTGCTATGCCTATCTGCCTTTGCTTTCTGACACTTAGTACATCCTACCACGTAGTTCGCTATATCTTCCTGCTACTTATCCCACGTAAAGTTCCTTGATACTACCTCTTGTGTACGATGTCTTCCCCAATGTCCTGCTACTTGACTATCATAGTGCTGTCTTAGTACTTCCAACTTAAACTCGGAGGGTACTACCCATACTCTATCCTTCTTCTGCCATCCCGCCACACCTATTCCTTCCATTTCAATATCTTCGGCTTCCTCTTCATCCTCTTCCCCTAGTTCCATTAGTTGTCCATCTTCGAAAAATCTAGCATCCATACCTGATTTCTCTTCTCCTGAACATCTAGACAGGCCATCAGGCTTACCCATCTTCGAACTGGGTCTGTAGTGAATATTGTAGATGAACTCGGACATGCGGAGGTACCAGGTAGCTTGACGGGAGTTGAGCTTCTGCTTGGTATTGAAATCTTGTAACTCTTGGTGGTCTGTATAGACATTCACTGGAACGCCAACCAACCAATCTCGCTACTTCCGGAAGCAATCCACGATTGCAAACAACTCTTTATTGTGGATAGGCCAGTTGTGTTGAGCTGCGGAAAGGGTTTTGGCATAGTATTCAACGGGGTGAAGCTGCTTTCCTCCATTGACAACATAGTATTGAGAGAGGATACCAGCAATAGCTTGGTTACTAGCATCAGTCTCTATAATTGTGTTGAGTTGCCTGTCAAACTGTGTAAGGATAGGGGCGGTGAGGACTTGTTCTCGGAGGTCATCAAAAGCTTGCTGTTGTTCGTGTCCCCAACTGAAAGGAATATCCTTTGTCAAGTCGATTAAGGGGCGTGCTTTTGCACTATAGTTGGCAATGAATCGACGGTAGTAATTAGCGAAGCCTAGGAATGCTTGAACCTCTTTCTTCTTAGTGAGAATAGGCCACTTGGACATGGTTTCGAGCTTGGAGGGGTCCATTTGGACGTGTTGACCATTGATAATATGACCAAGAAATAAAGTCTTTTGGACATGGAATTCGGACTTCATGAGGTTAACAGCTAACCCATGTTGGATACATTGCTAAAGAACTTTTTCGACTATTTGTTGATATTCTTCCTCTGTCTCACCTCTATAGATGAGTATGTCATCCAAGTACCAGATACATCCTTCTATATCCTTGAAGATCGTATCCATCATCTCTTGAAATGTAGCAGGGGCATTGGTCAATCCAAATGCATTATGGTATACTCAAATAGTCCCTTCTTTGTCCTGAATGCTGTCTTCCATTCATCTCCTGGTACAATTCTAATGAGGTTATACCCATTCTTAAGGTCCAATCGAGTGAACCATTTACCTCCACGAGTTCTATCAAGTAACTCTGAGATAAGAGGGAGTGGGTATTTGTTTGGTACTGTAAGGCGGTTGAGGGCTCAGTAATCAACACATAGCCTTAAGGATCCATCTTTCTTTCGAACAAATAGGATAGGAGCACCGGCGGAGGAGCATGAACGATGGACTTTGGTAGTAGGAAAGTTCTCATCAAGGTACTTCTTGAGTACTTCGTCTTCCTCCTATGTAGTCTTGTAAATAGCCCCGAATGGTATCTTTGCAGTTGGGTCTTGGAGGGGGATTTCGTGGTCCCACGGCTTATGTTCAGGGAATCTAGCTACCTGTTCTACAGTAAAGCAATGTGCGTAATGAGAGTATCATTCGCTTGCGTCAATAATAAGCACAATCTCGCTATCCTCTAGTGGCTCTTCAACTTTCAGAACGGAAACAGTAGGAATCCATCTAACAGAACATGGAATAATCAAACCTGTAGAGACCTGTCTCAGGCACCTGTCCTGAGTATCCACCGAAAATCCATTTTCTGTTAACCAAAATAAACCTAAAATAACATCCTTCTTCCCAATATCCAAAACTTTAGCATCCATCTTGAACTTACCTAAAAAATGAGAAGAGGAATCCAATATATCAAACCTAGTATTAACACATATTTTCCTCCAGAAACATCAGCAACGAGTTTATTTGCACCAGGTGCACTAGGTGCACCTAGCGCTCTATTGCAGAACTAAGCCTTATGACCCACTAGTGTTCCATGTTCCCTTCCTGGTGTACCTCTAGTGCTTCCAACTCCCTGAACCACTATGTTACCTTTACACTGTTTCTACCACGGTATCTATCATACCTCTTTCCCTATAACATCCCAGCGTTATCCGCTTTGCTAAGTTTCCAATCCAATGTTTTTCGTTCCCCTCATTCCACTTCAGTCTCACTTCTCTTCTACTCCTACCTCTGTCTCTTGACTTTGCAAGCATGCGTTCACCCTTTGCATTCTCCTGTATTCACCCAACCTATTCTCCTCCTTTTCCTGTTGTCACTCACATATCTCACCGTCCCAACTCAATATGCACACAATCCACTCCTTAAAGTTACACCTCCTATCCCGTGTCTTCCTGGCTTGAACTTCTCCTTATTGTCTTTGTAATGTTTTCAATCCAACACATCACGTTCTAAGTTTCCCTTCCTACAATTCTCCTTCTGAAGTTTTTAATGCACATATTGCGTTTCTAAGTTCCCCTTCCTAATAATTGCTCTTCTGATGCTTGTGATTTAATTTATCTTCGTTCTAAATCCATCACTCATTCTTGGCACAAACACGAGGTTTTCTTTATTTGACTTCTATTTTCCATAACTAAAAAACACATTCCGAACCTTATGGCCACACCTACAAACTACCACCAAATGAAATCCAACGCACTGCTCCTCCCCCTCTCACCCAATTATATCCATGTCCTAGCCACAAATTACTCAGTAATAAAAAGCACAGTGAGAGAAACATGTAGAGAAAAACATGTGGAGTGAAATACAGAGAGAAACAAACAAGCGACAAGAGAAAAAGAACTAATACCGACTGACAAGAAAAACAAAACCAATTACCATAGGAGACAGAACAAACTGGGAACTGATCTAGGAAAACCCTTCCTCCCCCTACTATATTCGCTTCCAGTCCTTATCCGACATGTTCAGTTACTCCATATCTGCTCCGTCGAAATTAATGTCCAAATCCCCGCTCCCACTGTCCAAATCTCCACCCTCTTGTCCATATCTCTACTCTCCTCCAGTTCATTATCAACAATCGGGTCCAATGGCCCTACCAACTCTACGGAAGAATCTCTTAATTAGCTCCCTTCACGACGGCATTTGTGTGCTGGCATATTCAATCTGTCGTACGAGTACTCTAGCTCCTTTCTCAATTCTGCCTCATATTTGGCTTCATCTTCGACCTGTGGGCGTCAATGGGTTCTCGTTCCAAAATCCTTACTTGAGCTAGAATTCGATGTGCCAGGTTAGCCTTGATGTTATTCACAATAAGCTCCTGTATTACTTTTGGATGTATCTCCCATGTATTCTTGAGTCTCTCATATGTGCCTATTTCACGTTAGTCATTTTCCAACGCTGTGAGTACTTTCGCCCTTCATTATAGGTCATGCACAACTTACACCAGGCAGTCTCATATTTAAACTCCTGCATACTGGAGCAATCTCGCCCTTCCTCCATGCCTTCAAACTATGACGCATGGCTGATGCCACAAAGCATATGAAGACACCATTAATCTTATTTAGGAAATCTGGGTCCCTATTCCCCTGCATTTTTAAGCCCTGGAAATACTGCTAATATATAATCGCAACGATCTCCTCAGCACGGAAGTGACCCTTAAGTTCCTTTCTGACTATTAGCATTGGATCTTGGACTATAAGGCTACTCCTACTGAGATCTGCAACTCCATCAACTTACACTGCGACTGCTTTGTCTACAGATGAATCGATCCCCATCTAGCAAGTACTCAACCTGGGTTTCATGCTTTCCTTTGGTAACCGGCCAATATCATACACCCTCGTGATGCTGGCTCGACATTCAAATATAAGATGTGATCTTGTTCGGGATTGTACAGCTTTAAGCTGTTTCCAATTAGCAAGCCAATGCAGCAAAATGGATTTGGTACTATACAAAGGTATCCACCTCCTTTACTCATTCCACATAGCATTACTCCGTTTGGGCCTTGGACCAAGCATGCTGTATCAGTAGGAGTATTTCCCTGGGTGTTAACAGTAGTTTCCTGTATAATGTATATTTTGTCACAATCTTTTTGTGGTGCTGGCAAAGGGTTGCAAAACACTGGGAATCGCCGAAAATGCTCGTGTGCCTTTTCCAACGCCTGGCGTGAGCATAGCAGCGTCAACAAGTGTTTCTTCATCTGAATCGGATGAGGAATTGGACGAGGATTCATTTCTATTATCCTACATTGGAATTAGCTTACAATGTAGCCAAAATATTACAATCCACATTCCTCTTCATCGAACAAGATTTCATTCCTATATGCAACCCCAGTTTCAATTCTTGGCCATGGTCCAATACCAGGAGCTTGTTGCTTGGGAAGCCTTGCGTTTACGGTTTGCCTGCCCTGCTGGCAGAGGGGCTTGTTGAGAGGATGATTTTCGAACCATTGTAGAGGAAAAACTCATACAGAAGGATTACAAGTGTAAAATTCCAATGCATAGCATTCAATGCCTTTATTAAAAACTCAAATTGCTAACTAAATCTACTCCCCAAAAAAATCCCAACAACCACCCCCAAAAAAATCCCAACGACCACCCAAAAAAAAAAACCCAATGAACAGACCCTGGCACAGACCTCTGTGCCTGCCTCCACATACCAACCTTATCCCAAAGCCCTCCATGCCTCATTGGCTACCCTTACTCCTTCATCACGTGCCGCCTGTTGCCTCGCTCTGCGAGTATTCCTATCCGCCGGGGGAGCTGCAGGATCCACTTCTAGCATAGCTCACATAGCTGTCATTCCGGTAGCGGTCGGACCCCTGGCTAGCACCATTTCCCTACCATTCTCCAGTTGGGGATCCAGTCCCTGCTGGATATTCCACCCCTCAAAGTCGAAATTGTAGATCTCCTCAGCTGGGTACTTTTCCTGCTCCTTCCTCTTCATTGCACGTAAAGCTCTCTTTTGCCTCTTAATCCTCATCCTGATCTTTAGCTTCCGCGCTTCGAATCCCTCCTGTGTGCGAGGGAATATACACTTTATAAAGCCGGCAAGATTTCGACTCAAAGAGTCGGAATCCTCTGCAGGGTCCATATACTCCTCTGCTAGATCAAGGAAGTCAGCCTCGAAATATGCACCATCGTCTACCGGTGGACTGTCCACAACCGGAGGCATAAAAGCTGGATCCCTATAAAGGATAATTTGTACCTGAACAAGTTTTGACAAGGTTAGCTCTAAAAAGGCTTGCACCTCTTCGTCGGTTTGCAGACGTTATAGAGGCACTTCTGTCCTAACGGAGGAACATGCACTTTGTGACCGGTTGGCGAGAGCCACTATAGACAACGAAAATAAGGAGAGTAATAGTAGAAGGTGATTTAGTTCAATTCATGTGATACTGTCCTCAACGCACGGCCTAAACACACACGGAGAACAATACACGATCTCTGCTGATAAACTGCTAACTGCTGCGCTGCTGTACACATTTCTATGTCTGCATGCCTATCTCTATCACCACAATTTTCCACCTCTTTTATCTTCAAAAACTCTCACATATAAACTAATCTGCTGCCTTACTTAGGCCCTCATCACACGCGTTACCCTGTCCCTTCGTGTTATTTAATCGATCATTCTTGTGACATCCATTACCGATATCCAACATCATCCCGACACTTCAACAGTTTTAACTTCAGTCGATAAAAACTAATTCTTTCACCTTTCGATAAAAATAGCAACTTCTTATCATCAATCCGAGAGTCATACCAAAAACTGTTCAACTCTCATAATCATTTGAAAACTTTTTGCTTGCAGGGTAATCTCAACCGATTTTCGCTTTTGCCAATGACTTCATTTGCGTTGTTTAGGGTCTTCAGGAGTCTAACAATATAGCCTGATATATTCCCTAAACCAATTCTCCGCTAAACTAAATCAAAGGTAATTGAGTCGCGTGGTAATCTGAGAGTCATACCAAATCCTGTTCGACTCTCAAAATGTTAAAATAAATCAAAAATAAATAAATCTTAAAAAAAAAAAAAAAAATAACCCAAAGAAAAAATAACTAAATAAAAGATAAATAAAAACCAAAAAAAAACCAAAAAAATAACCATTCCCTCCATAACGTATGGCAGGAGGGATTGCGTTGCCTGAGCTTGGGTTCTCTAGTGCCCCATAGATAGCCCACATCTTCCTCCCCGCTGAGATTCTTTCTCAGATCTTGTCCATAATCTCTAAAAGAGATGCCGATCTCAAAATAGCACCACAGTTGCTCGGAGCTTCATCCCATTTATACTCCCTACTAACATAATCCTGTACCTCATTGCCGTGGGCTGAATCAATGAGGAATAATCTTACAGGCTTTCGGAAGCCCTCCTGACCATTGTCCTCTACATTTCAACCAGTTGCGTCGGCCCCCCCAAACTGGACATCTGGAGTATTAGCAGCCAGGTTTGCTACTTGGGCTAATGCGTGCCCCCGCTCTGTGTCTCTGGCCTTTTTGAGCACGTCTTGTAAAATCTTATCGAGAGCAGTCTCAGCTGCTCTTTTGATGGCCGCTGCCCCATTTTGGATTAGGGCAATTCCGGATGCAGGTAGCCCAGTCTCCTGCTGGGCATAGGTTTTGAATTGATGCCAGAGGGCACTACCAGCCTGCCTTTTCCCTATTATCTCATTAGTCCGTGCCCACCCCTTGACCCCGTTCCTCCATTGGGAGTACCGGGGGTTATGCTCCTTTTACTCCAATAGTGCTTTTGCCTGGCTAACTTCTTGCCCTGCGGATGGCATTTAGATGAACTACGTTGGAATTTTAGATACCCCCGTTAGAAACTATGCTTTAAGAGGTACTTACGTCATTTATGTTGTTGGTTAATTAGGTGTTAACGAAATGGAAAGTGGTGATAGCGGGAAGGTATTCAAGTTGTGATCGTGGGAAGTATTGTGAATAGTTAATGAGAATAATTGATTCACGGATCTATAGGGGTATTTATGGACCCTACAAAGTTGGACATAAGAGTAGGCCATGTTTGCTTAGTCGGCAATCAACATGGCCAGTCACTCCAGTTCTGTATGGCTTGCACAAAGCCATGACCTTTATGTTAATTATTGGACATGTTTGCTTCAAGCGGTCGGCAATCTACATAGCCATCTATGGCCTGTATAAGACTATGACCTGCATAAGACTATAACCTTTGTGTTAATATCTAGCACCTGTGTAATGACTTTCAAAAGCCCTCTAACCTTGTAAGTTGGAATCTGAGTGTACTATATACTTTCTGTTGTGCATGGATGTTGTGACACTACCATATTTCGTAGCATATAGTAAACAGAAGTAGAGTGCACAACAGCGAAATACAAATAATCGCGGCACAATAGAAAGTATGCTATACACGTAGATTTCAACTTACGAGGTTGGAGGGCTTTTGCAAGTCGTTTACAAAGGTGCTAGACTCAAGTTATTTGGTAGTGCAATCCCAAATCTAAGCCTGTTTAGAAAGCAGCTTGTACCCCTTCTAGTAAATTTCCTGAGTCAGAAAGACCTAGGACATTGCATATGTATGTGATAGCACTACTACCGAATATTAATAATTCATTTAGAGCCACTATATCAAGCCCCTGTTGCAAAAGTCATTCGACCACTTAAGTTGGAATCTAAGTGTGCTGCAAATATACTGTTGCCTTATAGATCTTTGTAATACCTAGTGGTACATGCCACTCACATCAATTCCTTCCCAATTAGGTATGAGACTATTAAGACTATAGTACTGACACGGGTTTGATTTGCCCCCCCCCCAAATCTCTTAATACATATAAACCTATTCTCCTCAACATCTGCAATACATTAATTGCTATTATTGACTATTAGCTATTTTGCCACTACTATCATTATGCCTTCACATCAACCTCGCCAGAAACTGATGTTCCCACCACCAGAGCTATCTCCAAAAGATAGTACTAATAGGTATGTCCTACTTAGCTTAGCAAAGAAACCCCCTTTAGTTGAAAAAGCCCCCCTTTGGTTGAGAAAGCCCCCCTTTGGTTGAGAAAGCCCCCCTTTGGTTGAGAAAGCCCCCTTTTGGTTGAGAGCCCCCCTTAGGAGACCCCTTTGGAGTGAGAGCCCTTCCATTAGAGTAAGAGTCCTCCCATTGGAGTAAGAGACCTCCCATTGGAGTGAGAGCTCTCCCATAATTGGAGTGAGAGCCCTCCCATAATTGGAGCGAGAGTCTTAGTCCTAGCTAATATTTTCTTAGTATTAATAAAGACCCAACGAAGACATTATATAGAACATGAAGCCAGTGTAAGTGGATAGCTCCTCTCCAAAGTGTATCGGAATTAACTACCGATGTTGAGGATATAGAGGAGGATATGGAAGTACCACCCACGTCGCCATCACCATATGGTAAGTGAGCAAAGAAACGTTTAGAGTTGGATTATCTATAACTAGCAATGAATTAGAGAACCAAGAAAATATGCCACTCGCAGTCCTATTTCCAACCCCTCCCATGCCTCCGCCGACCCCAATGCGTCCCCTAACTCCAGTAGCTCCTCCAAATCTAGCTTCTCCTCAATCTGCAAAGTCAAATCAGAGGCAGTGGATAAGACAACGGCTAAGACAACAGCATGCCCATTGTGAATGTCTACGGAAACGTAGTCAGAGAGGAAGGATGAAGGAGGAAAGGATTGATGATTTAGGTGATGGAAGAGTCAATATCAAGGTTCATGCAGGAAGTGATTCTTTTGTTCAGGTTGGAAATTGTAGTTTTATTAAAGGGGGAGAGCAAACATAATAAACTATGAGAGTGTTCCAACCAGTGAAGTCGGAACTTGTATCCAATGAAGTCGGAACTTGTATCCAGTGAAGTATTGCCTTAGGCAGCCCTGAACTCGGCAAAGAAGTGGCATGGTTGAAATGAGAGTCATAGATAGGACCTTAACCAAGGATAGGAAGCACCCCATCCTCATCTTGTTGTTCTTGCCAGTGTGATCGCAGTGGCTTCAGTTGGCTGATCGCAGCATTGAATTTAGATGCAACTAGATGAAGGTAAGAGCTCTCCTGACTCCAGAGGTAGAGGGCAGTCTCCATGGTAGAGGGAAGTAAGGAAGGATGCGAAGGTTGTGTATTTGGTGTGGGTAGAAGGAAGAAAGTAAGTAGAGAGAAGATTAGAAAGGGGGGTGGGGCCAAAGGTATCATGCGCAGTCGATCTTAGCAAAATCCAACGCATCACGTCAGATAGGATCCTTTATTCAGTGCAATCGGAGCCTTGGCACTTACGAAGCTTATTCCCTGAGATTCTGTTAATGAAAATATTACACTATAAATCTGTCTCTTATAACATTTTACAACCTCCGTAAGGTTTCAAAATGAACAGATACAAAACCTTATGCCAATGGTGCCTACGATTCTATACTTCAGCTGGATAATATTCAAAACATCTGGAGAAGGTTCATCCCAAAAAAAACATGAAGGATCTTAATGGGCCACTGCCACCATCTCGAAAGCGTCGGTTCTCCAATACCAGAGATACTACTAATTTAGATTATGATATAGACGAAGTCAATTTTACAGATATTATATCTACTGATGTTAATTACTACTCTGATTCATGCCATAGCGAGGGATCTGATAGGGAGGCTCGAACTTTTTGTATTGAACCAAAATCCGATGAGAGAAGTCAGCATATTGATGCAATTACCTATCTACATGCAGGCAACCCAATATGTCCACATGTATTTCTAGAGGAAGACCAAAACTTCAATTTGTTTGCTCCATTCCGCACCACAATTGATTATCGACTGGCATGCTTCTTCAATTCTACAAAGACCTCATAGTCAGAGATCGACCAGTTTTTCAAGGATAACCTCTTGAAAGGCCTCAATCCAACGCACGAGGTTCAATTTCGGTCAGCATATACAATGTATAAGCTTATCGACGCAGTGGCAAATGAACCTTTCTGGCACTCAGGAACAGTGAACTACCCATTACTCAATGGGGTGGCCTTTTATTATAAAAATATTATTGCAGCAGTGAAGTACCTTCTACGCCAAAAGGTTTATGCCAGCGAGATGGCCTGGGGCCCGCGGCAAGAATACGACAATGAAGAGAACAGAGTATATAGTGAGATCCATACTGCACAGTGGTGGGAAGACACTTAGGTGAGCAATTTGTGTGTACTACGTCGGATATCCAACTAACTGAAACAGATAGGCTTTGCTACCTGAAGGCGGGACACTTGTTCCGATTTTACTAGTATCAGATGAAACTCACCTAACGAATTTCTCTGGAGACAAAAAGTTATGGCCTGTTTATATGAGTATAGGTAATATCGGAAGCTCTATATGCAATACACATACGATGCATACCTGGATACCAATTGCACTACTACCGATTGGCCCGAAACGAATCAACAAAATACGTGGGTATTCGGTAGAAACGCAGGAAATTCAGGCGTTGGAAACCATAAATGATGTTTTGGCGCATTTGCTAAAACCGCTATCTGACGTAAGATGTCAGAAAGGCTATGAGATGGTTTGTGCTGATGGGAACGTATGCTTATGCTTTCCTAAGCTCTTTTATTGGCTCGCTGACCATATGGAAAATGCTACAATCTATGGTATTGCAAACAACCGCTGCCTTTCTTGCACAATTCCAACCGAGAAGCTTGGTGAGTATTCAGGAAGTGGTTATCCAGCTCACTCACATTAAAATTATGCCGCAGCGTACAACGATTCTGACGCTGTCAGTTTGAAAGCAAACAGTATTAAAAATATCAAAAACGCCTTGTAGTCAGTCCCAAATATAAATCCGCCTGAGCTCGTTCGAGCAGATGTTTTGCACAATATCCTCCTAGGAGTGTTAAATCATTTAATGGATTAGATTCAAGGTTTTCTAGAATACTATGAGCGGATTAATGCATTTGACTATATCTGGCATCAGTTGCCTCCCTACCCCGGATTTTCAGTTCCGACCAAGGGATACCGAGTTGTTTTACAATAGTTGGAAAAGGAAATGTGGAAATTTGGTAAAGTCATTCTTAGAACATTTACCGCGGAATTGCGTCGGAAGGCCAACCAACCATGGGCCACCGGAGGTCAGGTACAGGAGTTCAACCGAGCAATTCACTGTGTACGTAGCATCACTGACTTCTATGTCATGACTCTGTATCCTAGTCATACGGATAAGACAGTTTCTTATTTACAAGAATATTTGCATGTGTTTCATGAAACTAAAGCTGTGTTCTTGAGGTTCCATGCTGATAAGAAAACAAGAAAGGCTGCTGCAGAAGCACATAAGGATTTGTTGAAGGAACAAGCGGGATCATTGGTTGAAGACCTCAGGGCGTCGGAAAAGGTTAGGATGCGTCAAGAAAATACCTTGCACCGTCGGGAATTGGTGAATGAGATTTTACAAGAAGGGGCGCACGTCAATTTCCCAAAAATCCATTTAATCTCCCATTATGCTGAACAGATTCCGAAGTTTGGGGCTCTAGCTCAATATTCCATGAATATCAGTGAAGCTATGCATAAAGGCCTTAAGGATGCTTACCGTCGAAGTAATATGGTTAATGCAATACCACAGATAGTTACTACCTACACGAGGGATCATACTTTTGCTATGAAGGACTTGACACTTAATCTATGGAACCAGGTTAGGCAAAACGGAGATGTGATGCCAGGTGTCGGAAAACAGGTCTACTTGAAGTTGCAGGGGAAAATTGAGTTGGGATTAATATCCAGCCTCGAGGATCTGGAGCGTGTAACTGGCTTGCCAGATCTGGAGCTGACAACGCAAGCGTTTTTAAGGCAGGAAGTTAGAAGCATGGATTCCGACCCTACTGAGCTGTTAGTTCAGGAAATTCTTTCATATGGGGTGCTTCAAATTCCAGTGCCAACATTCAGTGGAGAAGGGTTTATTTTGCACAATGCTAGATGCACCGAGAAATTTCACAGGAAGGAAAGATATAATTGGATATGGGTAAGGAGACAGTGTGCATTGGATGAGGCACTAGTAGGGACGCTGAATGGTCGAATACCAGGATGAATCAATGCATTGTTCAAAGTAATAACTATAGCAGAAATGGTGCACCGGTTGGTGCATGTGAATCTGATTCAATACATTGGGTTGAATGCTGTGCTGGGCATGGAAGGGATGGTTCGCGTTGGATTGCCGATAAGTGGGGAAGGGGTTATAGTTAAGATATCACAAATAGAAGGGATTGCGCATTTAATACCATTAGAGCTAGGAGAAAGTTGGTTGGTAAATAATAGAATAGACTTAGAGACATGGAATATGATTTATGATTAGAAAATAATAAACTTGTGACCAGTTGTGAGAAGAGCCACAAAGAACGTGAAGTGTCGGATGTAAAACAGGTGCCAAGCCAATATTAGGAGGGCATGTGTGGGGGCGTATAGAGTTAAGCAGAAAATTGTAACACATGGGATAGTATAAAAGTAGTTGATACGTCCGGATACAGATTTGTTTATTTTTTCTGCGGAAGTTTGAGGGTGCACATAGGGTGTATGAGAGGTAGTGGGAATTTGGTGGTGTTCGAGGTGTAGAGCATATATTTTGAGGATACGCATGGGGTGCATGAGTGGGAGCAGAAATTTTGTAGTATGAATAGGGTGCATGAGAGGCAGCAGGAATTTGGTGGTACACCAGGTGGAACAAAACTAGTTGCTGCATTATGATGGAGAATTTTTTTTGCTGATGAATTCAAGATCCATCTCCTTGCCTAACCCTAACTTCCCTAGCTCTCTTCCAAATTCCCAACTTAACTGCCAATCTTTTCCCAACAACTGGAGGACTAGCTCTACAGTCTACTACTGCTTCAACTTCTTCCCCAGTGATGAAAATTCGGACCGTCAAAAGAGGAGAGTGTCTAGGAGTACGTCCGATGGTAGGTGATGTACTCCTTACTTGTTTCCCACCTGTTCTTCTTCTTTATAGCCCAGCTCTGTAATCCTTAATTGTCCCTTATCTATTCGTACTTTCTTATTAGTGGGTACTAGTGCCTGACTAGTAGTGCGGGTAGTAGAGGCATTATATGGAGGGGGGGTATTAGCAGTTCTTTGGCTTCTACACTCGTAATATTTATGAGTGCTTCTTCTACAGTTAGTACATCTCCCTTCTTTTTGTCGTTTATTAAAGATGGGGCTTGGGAGGTGTTCTGTTCTTGATGAGCCAGTAGTAGTTGTAGTAAAGTTTCTTCCTGGAAACTGTACTCGATCATCAAATGTTCATTTCTTTGATGCTGGTTGAGATGGAGCAGTATAGCAGCTATGACTCTGGAACTCAGTATTGATGATATCCATTTCGATGAGTTTTTATCTCCATTGGTGAGGAAAGGTGCGGAGGTTTTCATGATAGGCCATTGATTTGCGGAGGTCATGGGGGAGGTTAGAGATGATAATATTAATAATTTGCATCTCAGATAATTTAGCATAATTGGTGAGCCTATCTACCTCCATTAGGTAGTCTAAAACAGAACCAGTCTTTTTTAGTCCTGCTAAGTCATAGTATGCTCGGTTTGCCTAGTAGTGATCCCCATAATATAGTTCCATGGCTTCCTTAACTTCCTTCCAAGTATGATACTTAATCCGGTTAGCCTTCCACCAATCTAATGCCTTTCCATCCATTAACAACCCAACATATGCTAGCTTCTGGTCTTCATTTCGAGTGAGGGTAATAAGAAAATAATCATCCATTTGAAGGATCCAGCCTTCGAGATGTATTCGGTCTCCCTTGAATTTATTCAGAGATAGTGCTTTGCCTGCTATCTGCTTATCTTCAAAGATTCCAAGTCCTACTAGAGGTAGAAGTGGAGGAGTGGGATCTCTAGGTCGTTTTTGTTCGACTGGTGGTGGAGGGGGTGGTGGTATACCTCCTGCTGCTTGCTCGAGTCTTTGTGCTGTATTTGCTGGAGGGTGTATAGGCTATGGAGCCTGTACCCGATGTTCTACCCTTTCAAGTCAGTCTTGAAAGTTAGTGAATTGTCCTTTCATACTACTGATTTGTCCTTCAATACTAGCAAACCGTTGCTGTTATTGATCATTGTAGAAGTCGGCTTGTCCCTTGAGGTATCGGAGGTTGTGGTGGATTGTCTGGAATTCTTTTGTCTGGTTTGTTTGTCCCGAAATAATTATATTCTAGATTTGTGTGAGTGCACTTTGCATATCATTCGATAGTTATGCATGTTTGTTGGCAGCAGCATTAGCTGTATTCTGGATATCTGCTGCACTTCGCTGAATGAACTCGGTATGTGCTGTCTGTATCTGTTGTAGCTGTTGTACCTATGCGAGTGCAGCTTGCTTTTCTACCTCTGAATGCTGAACTTGTGCCATCATGGTGGCGTATCCAGGATCAACGGGAGTCTGGTGGCAATCTGGTGGTTGCTTGCCCTTAGTGGAGGGTCCTGGATTATTAGATAGAGCTACTGATGGGGCAACTGATCATATGATAGGTTCAGGAGAGGAGGAGGATATTGATCCGAGTCCTATTTGTTGACGGGGGGTGCTCCAGCGTTCCTGAAATTGTGGAATCTGAGAAGAGGGAGCATAGTACTGCTCAATGAATTGTTCAGCTCATTGCTGTGCTTGGACAACACTATCATTGTCAGTTTCAGCCATAGGCTCATCAGAGGCTTCACCAAGTAATCCTCTCAACATCGACATAGTTGTAGGAGATTGTAGGGTATTGGTATCTATAGAGGTGTATAGACAAGCGGTGTAATGTTACAGGCGGGCTGTAACTACGAATATACAAGTCAGCGAGAGGGGTTATCAGTGTTAAGTACAAGTATAAATGCAGTAACAACTCGGGTGTAGAGCAGACTCAATATGAGTAAAGCTATATGAGACTTAGAACACCGCTTGGGTCTTATTTTATTAACTATGTAAAAGCGGTAGGTTATATAGAAGCCCAAATCTGATAACAAATAATCAGATCTGGATGATGCTTCCTATAATAGCTTAGTAGTACTGACGTCAGGTTGTTACCTGATTAGGAAGACACTTCCCAATTAGGAACGTTGCAGTCTGACATACATTGATTAGGCAGCCCGAACTACAATGCTTTGCAGTCAGGCTGACATACAGGAGATAACTTGAATACATCCAATAACGATACATGAATGACATAACAAATAGAATATGATGGATACGAGAAGAGAAATACATACATGAGATCTGATGTCAGAGGCTATACACTTCAATACGCCAATTTCTTTATCCATACTACCCTATCTGCATGGTTGATTAGGCCATATCAGTTAGCATTATAATAGAGTATTGGAATTAGCTCTCGAGGAAGTAGATCTCTTACCTGAGCCTTAACACGGGAGCTTATAGACCAACCTCCATGGCATAGGGGAACAGTCGATTTCTACCTTCTATACAGTTATGCATTCTATTATCGGGATGTTCAGCATACTATAGCATATCTTCTCCAGCAGCGGACATTTGCAGTGCATCTGGTATACGAGCCGGTTCAAGATTTTGATAAAGGGGGTAATCGAATGTACACAGATATGCATACAGGCAATTGGTGTTGGAGAACGCATTTTTGGTCATAGGTCCAGAAATGTTGGGATGGCAAGCTTACTGAAGACACTGAGAATCCCTCAGATGACCCTCCCAGCAGGTTGTACATCAGCAAGAAAAAAGTGGCATCGAGACGCCAGGTGGTGTCTCCAGGAGACAGGGTTGTCTCTGGTGTCTTTTATGTCTTTTATGTCTCATAGGTGTCTCCTGAGTGTCTCCCATATGTCTCCCAGTGTCTCCCAGTGTCTCCAGGATACACTGGGAGACATTCTGCCAATCGTGGAGACACACCTTGTCTCTAGTGGCAATACTGTCTCTAGAGACACTGGAGACAAACTATTTTCTTTCCTGATGTACACTGGTTCCAGTTATACAGATGTCGGATCAAACATTTCTCACCAATTTTTCAGGGGATAAGAAATTGTGGCCATTATTCATGTCCATTGGCAATATCCCCTCGCATATTCAAAACAAACCCAGAGCACAGGCATGGGTCCTGATAGGCCTTCTACCAATTGGGCTGAAACGCACTGAAGGAATTAAAGGGTTTTCTACTAAACAGCAGGAATATAATGCATACAGGGTTCAGCATACAATTTTGGAAGGCATTTTAAAACCCTTAGTTCACATATATGAGGTATGATAGTAGTTTAAATTTACAGATAGTGAATGTCCATTAATAATTAATGGTGGTAGGGTGGAGGGTACGAAGTGGCCTGTACTAATGAGAAAGTCAGAAATTGTGTCCCGATCCTTTCTAGTTGGCTTGCTGATCACATAGAAAATGTGACCATCCATGGTATCAAAACAAATCGATGCCCCACATGTATTGCTACAAAGCACTAATTGGGCATGCTATCCAAAAGGCCATATCACACACGCAATCATGTGGACTATCAGAGGCTATTTCAGGCCGGTGATGTAGGCCAGTACGTGCACCAAAATCCGGAGATGGCGAATAACAGCTAACACTCCCAAGACTGGACAGAGAAGGAATGAAACCGTTATGTAATGCACTATGGACACAGAAGAGCATCATACCACCCCTCAGGGTACATGGAGATATTCTGCATAATATTCTACTTGGAGTGCTAAAGCCCCTAATGGAATGGATTGAGGGGTTTTTACGGAAGCACAAGCGACTCGAGGCTTTTGATAAGATATGAGAGAATATTCCACCATATCCTAGATACCATCAACTACAAAAGCGATATCAGCAAATCACAATATGGAGTGGTATGGAAATGAGAGGTATTAACTATTTTATTTTGGCATACTTTGTGGCTACTCTGCGGGAAATACAAGACATTCCAAGTCTTTCTGTAGCTGGTCAAGCAGATGCTAAGATAGTAATTCAATGTGTGCGAGCTCTCACAGATTTCTGTCTAATGGCACAGTATTGCAGTCACACACCACAAACAATAGAGTACATGAATCAGTATCTACAAGAATTCCATCAGTTCAGGCACATCTTCGGTGAATTTCAGGCAAGTAAGGCAGATCGTGGGGAGGCAGTGTGAAGGCTTCTAAGGATCTGGCAGAGGCCCAGGCAGGGCAGGCTACAATAGATCAGTATTTCAAGCTGACGGCCACTCAGAGGGCTAAAAAAGGTGCAGATGATTGAGAAGAGAGGCAACAATCAGTCCATAAGATCCTGCAGCAGGGTACATTCAACTTTCCAAAGCTGCACCTTTTGTCATATTATGATTCACAGATAATCAATTTCGGAACTCTCCCCCAGTACTCTACTGAGATAACAGAAGCCCTTCACAAGCCTCTGAAGGATGCCTATCAGTAGTTGAACTGCATCGACGTAGCTGAGAAAATCTTGGATACCATCTCAAGAGACTATGCAATCCGCATGTGGGAACTTAACTTGGTTGCATGGAGTCGTGACATAAATCTCGGTGCTGACGTCTTGGAAATGTTGGCTGACAATGCAGAAG